>CAJNDV010031339.1:26111-40929 GCA_905221635.1 Symbiodinium sp. CCMP2456 | reverse complement strand
AGATTTTTTGTAGTTAACAAAAAGTAGTAGGAGTAGGAGCAGGAGTAGGAGTAGGAGTAGTAGTAGTAGGGTTTAGTAGTAGGAGTAGTAGTAGTAGTAGTAGTCGTCGTCGTCGTCGTCGTTGTCGTAGTAGTAGTAGTAGTAGTCGTAGTAGTAGTAGTAGTAGTAGTAGTAACAGTAATAGTACTAGTAATAGCAGTATCAGCAGCAACACTGATGTCGACCAGGGTTGTCCTTGTTAGGACATTGGACCCGGCTCTGCACCGGGTCCCATGACAAGGACCTTCAATCAAAAGCAGATACGTTAAACGATCGGCCTAGTCTTGCAGAACATCATACTGACCTACGATAAAGCTGTACATTGACAGCCCAAAATAATAAAGGGCTGCCCAAAGGGGTGCCACGCAGGCACTACTGGAACCGTAAGCACAAAAGCCTACTGCGGCTTGGGGCTTTGGCTTGAGCACTTTGGGGCTTTTGCCCCAAACCCTAAACCCTGAACCGCCCTCATTTTGGTTGTAAGGGGACGCTGACGACGGGGTACGTCGAACCCATGTTGGCCGGAGCACTTGAACTGGACCCGGGTCGTAGGAGCAGGAGTGGATCACTGAATCCTTTCAAAAGGTTGAAGCTTCTTGGCTTCGGGCCTGGGGCATTCGGGCTTAGGGATTAGGGCTTACAGCCGTTCATAAGTTTTCAGGTTTAGCCTTATCCACATCTGTGTTCCACGTGCTCTTTGGTAGTGCTGTCAAGGGCCTCAGACTTAGGTTTTTGGATGCTGTTCAATTCCGGCCGTTGCTGGCCGCTTAAGGCTCTGCAGCGAAGCCTCTCTGGGCCTTGGATCAGTTTCCAAGGTGTGGAGTCACAAGGATGTACCAATAACCCTAAACCTTACTCTTTTGGGTTTAGGGTTTAGGGCTTCGGGTTCCCAACCCTTTAGGGTCTTGGACTTGTCGACAGTCGGGTTTCGGGGAATGGGCTGGTGCCGCTTTCCACTACTAGGGTGTAGGGCGTAAACCGGTCCTTGGGAGAGTGCGGTGTCAGGCGTTTGGCGGTGTAGGGCGTGCGTAGGGTCTTAAGGGTTCCAGGCCCTAGGCTGTTGACTGTAGGGTGTGCGGGGCATTATAGGGTTCACAGATTTTTGCATACTGTCGACATGGGTTTTTCAAGTTCATGCCTTGCCTTAACCCCGAATAACCTACCCTTTTAAGGACTTCTAGAAAGAAATCATAGTAAGGAGCCCTAAAAAGGTAGGTTCTTGAGGGTCCAGGTGGGTTCTGAAACTTTCGGCTTCAGGTCAAAAAGAATAAGGAAGTCTACAACAATAGTCCCAGCATGCTGCACAAGGTATTCCGCGATCATCATAACTTGTTCTCTATCTCTGGGTGCTGTCCAAAGAGTTCCTCCGGAACATGCTCTTGGGGTCCAGGACGTCGGGGTATAGGGTTAGGCTTGGGAACATCCCTTCGGATACAAGTTGGCAGTTAATGTACGGGCCTTAATAAGCATAATTAGGGCGTGGGGGTTCTAATAAGGAACCCCCAAAACCCCATTCTAATCATTAAGGCCCCTGCATTATAGGCCTGAGGCTTCCTAGAGGTAGCTTGGGAGGGCTTAACAGTTCGAGCGTCTTAGACCATAGACTGGGAGTTAGGATTAGGGGAACTCTTGGGGATATATAGACCCTCTCAATAAGGTCCGTAAGAAGGGTCCTCTTTACAGCGTCTCCCTAATAAGACATAGGATAGCCCAAGTATGAAAGGGTTTTCCAGGGGCAGTCTTACTAGTGATGCCGATCTCGGTCGTACATAATACATAATCTCCTGAAACCATGGTCTCTTCCACAAACTTACCAGCTGGCTTCCACATTAAAGCCCTCATAACTCACTGTAAATACGTGTGTATGAACAAATAAGCAAGCATAAATAAGTAAATAAATGAACAAAAAATAAATATACATGAATAAATATGTATATATATACACATAATATTATATATATATATATATATAAGAGCTTTACAAACCTGATGAACCCCAAACAACACGAAGCCCTCTCTGACAGGTATTGAGGCCTTCTCGAGGCCTTCCACGGCTGGCGCCTCCGTGTATTCCAGCTCTGCCCATGCCTTCAGAAGGAGTGGGAGCGAAAGATTCAGGAGTAGATTTTGGGTTTTCGTGTATCTCGCCGCGCAGCAGTGATAATGTCTGTATAGGATATTCGTGCCCAGCACGCCCAGGGGTGTGGAGGGGGGTGGGGGGGCGCGGCGTATCCGCGTCTAGGGTTGTAACCTGCAACGTCACCACAAGAACTGTTTAGTGGTTCGTTGACATTCCCGCCCGCTGTGGGCTTGGAGGCTATCACCCCAAACCATTACCCTGTTGATGGGAATTCTGAGGCTTCAACGTTTGCTCATGGCTGTTATTCCTTCTGCTGCATGCTTTTTTATGACGGTTTTGTGAAGGTTTTAGAGCTCAGAGGGGTTGTATTCGGTTTTCGGGCCTAGGGCTGCGAAGGCTCGGGCTTTATATTCGGGCCTGGGGCAGGTTTCAAGTCGCCAAGCTCGGGGGAAGGTTTCTGTGTACCAGAGGGGCCTCCGAACCTTCCCTCCCACCATACTTGCCGGATATCCCTAAGCCTAAACCCGTAAGCCCTCACACCGTAAACCACCGAAACCCCAAAACGCAGAAAAAAACAAAAATCCTAAACCCTAAACCCCAAACCTTATTACACCCCCTAACCGCCTGAAACTCCTGGACTTCCAAGCCTGAACCCTACATCCCTACAAACCCTTGTAGCAGACCCTGGACCCGAAACCCTAGGGGCCCAAAGCCCCAAAGGGGAAAGCACTAGGGTTTAGGGTTTAGGGATTTAGGGATTTAGGGATTTAGGGATTTAGGGTTTATTGGTTTATAGGGTTTAGGGATGTAGAGTTTAGGGCCCCAGAGGGGAAAACCCTTCAGCCCCAACCCCGAACCCTAAAGCCAAAACGCAAAAATCTAAGCCCTAAGCCCCAAGCCCTAAACCTCCACACTCCCAAAGCCTACATCCCGACTCCCTAAACCCAACCTGTGGCCGAAAAGACCTACTCTTTTATACAGAAACCAGAATAAGGAAGCCTAAAAACGTAGGTCTTTCGGCCACTAAACCCTAAACTCCAAACCCTAAACCCTAAACCCCAAACCCTAAACCCCAAACCCAACCTTGCATCCGTGACCTCCGGCCTCCTCCACAGTCAACCCGGGAGCAGACACCAGGCAAACGTCCACCTGAGATCGGGGCTTCGGAGGTTTTGCGCTCTCATCGGGAGTTCTATCAGGGTTTAGGGTCTAGGGTTGAAGGTTTAGGGCTTTGGGTTGTGGTGTTTAAGGGCTTGAAGGCTGCTTATCGGGATTTCATCGGGGTTTTGATTGGGGTTCTATGTGTGTTTATAAGGAGCTTGCAGGGTTGCCTTTCCACCACGTAGCACCCGATGAAACCATACGAATACGCTTATGTGGCCTACAAGACTCCTTAGAACAACTCTATCCCGAAACCCTTAAACCTAAGACATCTTAAGACCCTACTGTCGTGGCCTTAATAATTTCAATAGGGTTTGAGGGGTTCCCTAATAAACGTGGAAGGCTGTAAGTTTATGAAAGGATGTGGGGCCAGTGTGTTGGATCGTGCTGGCTTGGGTTTGGGTGTAGGTTTATAAGGCTTCGCCTCGAAGACGTTGGGCAGCTTCGACGCGTGTGGCAAGGCCAGGCCGGTGTGGTGGGTGATGAGCCAGAAGTTGCTGCCGTCACTGAAGGCAAGTTTTCTTTTCCTCTAAGCCTTTGGACCTTGGGCACAGGTGCAACTCTCGAAGCATGGGTACCGCTCCGATGCCACAACCCCCTAACTAACTGGAACTACGTATGTAGGGGGCCTGCATATGGCATATGGCGCGTGTTCCTGCGCTAAACAAAGTTCCGATGTCCCCCTATGTAAACCCTAAACCTTAAACCCCATTCCCTCGCCAGGCTTGTCCCAGTTGTGAATGCTGAAACCCCATTCCCTCTTCGAGTTTCCGCGGCGTCGCACGGGCTCAAAGTCAGGGGGAGGGGCGACAAATTCCGAAGCCGTTTGCAGAAGGCGCAGCTGCCCGAGGTAGACATCCCGGCGGGCGGCGGCCTGGCAGCTGCTCGGCAGCTGCTCGGCAAGGCCGACATGCCTCTTTATCCTTGTCCTGCTCCCGGTCCCATTTCTGATCGCGGTCGTATCGGTCTCGATAGTATCGAGGCGGACCCCACCAATCCTCAAAAAGCAAGCCGGCGAGTGTCCAAGGCACAAATCGATGCTTCGGAGTTCCACGCTCCGCGACCGACAGTGACATCGAAATCCGGCGCTCTTCAGTGCTGAGTCAACCCGACGCCCCGCAAAGCACTGGGCTTCGTGCGTGGCCGAAGCCATGGTATGGCGAAGGTCCATACCTTTCCGAAGAGAAGCCGACTGCGATGCGCCAGCCGAATTTGCACAGACACCACAGAACAGTGCAGGGCATGTCTTGGATCGAAAGGCTTACAAAACTACAGACGTGTGCTGCTCTCATGCGTGGAAAAAACTGCACCTGCTGAAGCCTTCTTGTCTGAGGTCGGCGCCACCACATCCTGGAAGGTGCGAGTGCAAGTTGAGAGAAGATATTTCCGGGGCCGGGAAGCAAGCCGGAGGATCCCAAAGCCCAAGGTTGGGCTGCCCAGGCTTGAACCGTAGCGGCAGCAGAATCAAAGAAAGGCTGAGCGCGGGACATCACAGTCGACTCATCATCGCAGCCATCATGCTTGCCAAACAGGGTGAAGGATCCAGCTCACCATCTTTTCTTGCGCTTCGGCACTGGCTCCTCGACGCCTGGCTTTGAGGCAGCCGGGACGCGTGGCGGTACTCGCCACAGCAAGGACACCCGCAATCGACTAGCCTTCAGCATCCCTGTTGTGGCTTATGGGCATATATCCCATGTCATGCACATTGTCATCAAAAATGGCTTGAAGAACACAAGCAGGATAATCCTGTAGCCCCATCAGGGCTGCAAGCAGGTCCCGAAGACACGGTTCCGGAGGCCGTCTGCTGTGGCGCTGCCGGTGCTTCACAGGTACAGGGGCCTAAATCGCATAGAGTCCTCTACGGTCATGATCATAAAGCTAGGCTATTGCGGCCTAGGTCGAGGGTAACGGGTTTTGGGCCGTCGCGTGCTCTGCGGGCTGCGATAGAATCACTCAGCCTTGGAAGACAAATTTTCCGAACACCAGAAATCCTAACCGTAGTTTCCAATTTCATAGATGCTTTCTGTCACCTGGGGTGTTCTATGCAGGCAAACACGAGCCTACCTTCGTCCTGGCCCCCTAGCTTCGGGACCCAAAACCCTTAACAAGCTTACAGTGCTTTAGAGTTTTATCGCCTGTAGGGCCGACATTGACAGTGTCGTTTGTGGTTGGAGGTTTGGACTCTTGGTACACTTCTCGATTTGTGCGTGTCGGATTTTGCGCAGAGGCCATGCTAGTCTTCTCTGTGTCGTTCTCATTCTATCTCATGATATCCAGATTCGCCCGTCTTAGGGATTAGGGCGTGCTGGACCAAGGACCGAACAGGCCCCACAAGAGCTCAGAGGGCAAAACCTTGGACAGCCCAAGCCCTAGACCGCATGAAACCCTCCGCCGAAGGGCTTCAATATCTGCGCCTAACCTGACGACTCGTTTGGCATAAGAAAGATCCGAAGTGCACAATATGCCACGAGCAGGCGAGTTCAGTCCTCGCGCTTCGCCTTCATTCCTTCAGCCTGCTCTGAGCTCGTGAAGCACCCAGGTCTCTCATTTGCAGAGCAGACAGACGAAACAGCTACAGATACCACAAATAAAGATGTTTCGGCTTGCAAAACAGCGGGCACAGTCTGCAGAGAATCTGAGAGCGATCAGGAGTTCAACATGTGGAAACGAAGCGATGCCACAAACTCTACGCACATCGCAGCCAAATGGCTTCTGATCTCCAACTCTTCCAGCAAGACTGGTACCTGAAAGTCAGCAGGTCAGACCCCACGAAAGTAAGTCTAAGCCTACAGGTCCTCATTATGAGTGACCCCAGAGTAAACCTTCCATACATCCTGTCACCCCTGCAGCCAGATAAGACATTTCGCAACATCAATAGCACAAGTAGTGATGCATCACAGTACACGATTAAACAGTCAGAAGAGGTAAGTAGCAATTAATTAACACTGCACTTAGTCGCAATAAACATGTCACCACTGATCATAAGCGGACCGCTTACTGATATTCATACTTGCAATATTCAGATTCTAAGACTCAAAGCTCTGGCCTGTTCCATTGTGACCGGTGCGTCGAGCTTCAGCTGGTGAAAGAGGCCTCAGAAATACAGCTGCAGTTGTTATAGGGCACCTCGCCATCTAGCGTTTTATCACATATTCGAAGCACTGTCTACCTTGCCCATCGTGCCGTATGGGATCTGGCATTGACGTCGATGTTTAGGATGGAAGCAGATCTAATGCCAACCACTCAAGGATTATCATGTGCAGGGGTAACGCAGTTCAAAAACCCCCAGCTCCTCTCCATTTCCATAAATAAACTGCAAGCAACGAAAGCAGATGCGCACACGATGAGATAACATAGTCATACGACTTTCAGGACTCAGAGCTTCGCAGAATCAATGCTCTGATACCCCAAGAACCCTTGCACCCAAATATAGTATCGGAATCTTGACATTGTGCCGTGGGGCGGATTGTCTCGGCATTGTGGGTGATTTTTTCGGGCCTTGCATCGCCACCTGACGGTGACATGCGATGGATACTCCTATATCCCGAAGAAACAGCAAGAAGAGCTCTCCTTTCAAGATGTGCGGTTTGTCGGTTAGAGAATTGAAGCGAGTCGTGAAATGCGGCCAGCTACAGGACATTCCGAACGAGGCGGTTTGATGCCTTATGTTAACAAAACTGGATAGCTGTAGTGTTGCAGGTGCATATACGTGTAGTCGTTCGACTCGTCAACTCCTCTGTCCTCTATTCTGCTACTGGTGCCACACACTCCGTTCAACACATAGCAACAAACATGCATATCGATTAGAATACAAGATGTGGCGTGACATTGTTGCAGTACATTGCATAGCTGGGCTAGTGGGGCTTGGGGCAGTTCCACTTGCTCGCATTAGAGCGGCGACCTAGTGCAATGTTCAGGGGTGCGGGCCTACGGCTGACCTGTCCAAGTACATCCGCTCTGTAACACGGCTAGCTTCCCGGCCTTTGTTCTTGGTCTTGCCCTTTTTGCCCAATTTGATAGGAGTGACGTAGAACTCCTCGTCTCGGTCTTCCTGGCACGTGCACCGAAACTGCAACTTGTAGTTTCCTTAACAGTTACAAACTCTACAACACAAGGCTACAGAAATTTAGGGTGGACGTTGGCGTTACAAACTTAAGGTGTCCATAAAGTTTACGAGTTTACGAGGTTTGCAACACCAAAATCCGAAAATTTAAAGGTGGATGTTGGCGATACAAACTTATAGGGTCCTTCAGGTCTACGAAGTTCACAATACAAGAAAACAGCACTGTAATGGTGGACGTTGGCGTTGCAAACTTATAGTGTCGCTAAAGTTTGACAAGGTTTACAACAACAAAGTACGTAGATTTGAGGGTGGCCACTGGCTTTACAAACGTACAGTGTCATTCAAGTTTCCAAAACTCTGCAATAAAGATACAAAAAACGAAGGGTGGACGTTGGTGTTTGAAGCAAGGATTGAAAGGTGGACGTTTGCGATACAAACAGATAGTGTTCTGAAAGTTTACACTGTCTGCACCACAGAAATCCAAAACTGAAAGGTAGGACGTTGGCGTTACAATCCTATAGGGTCCATAAAGTTTACAATGTCACAATACAAAGATACAAAGGGGGTTTCGACGTTGGCGTTACAAACTGCGGCCATTGGCGCTACAAACTTGTACAAACTTCACAAACGAAGATACCAAAACTCACGGGTGGACCTTGGCGCTACGAACAAATAGTGTCCTTCAAATGTTGCAAACCCTGCAATGCTAAGCTACCAAAATTCAATGGTGGTTGTTAGCGGTACAAACTGATCGTGTTCAAGTTTTCAAGGTCTACAACGAAACGAAACATCAATCTACGGGTCAACCTTGGCGTTACGCTCGTATAGCGTCCTCAAACTTTTCAGTTCCTAACGATACCAACAAATAAGGGTTGGCATTGGCGTTACAAACTCATAGTCTGCTTGAATGTTTACTAACTTGAAATGACAAAGACGCAAACATTTAAGGGTGGACGTTGGCGTTGCAAATTTATAGTTCCCTTACAGTTTCGAATGTCGGCAATACGGCAATAAATTGATACGCAAATTCAGAGGTGGATGCCGGCGTTACAAACTTATGGTGTATAGTGTCCTTCAAGTTTACAACATGAACAATACAAAAAACAAGAATATAACGGGTGGACGTTGGCGTTATGAACTCATAGTGTCCCTAGAGTTTGACGAGGTCTACAATAACAAATAAAGTTCGTAAATTTGTGGGTGGCCCCTGGTGTTACAAACGTAGAATGTCCTTTGAGTATCCAAACTCTACAATACACAAGACAAAACATGAAGCGTGGGAGTTGGCGTTGCAAAGAAACAAAAATTGAAAGGTGGACGTTTGAGTTACAAACTTACAATGTCCTTAAAGCTTACAAAGCCCACACCACAGAAATACAAAATGGTAAGGGTGGACCTTGGCGTTGCAAACTTATAGGGTCCTTAAGTTACAATATCTACAACACAAAGATACAAGAATTTAAGGGTGGACGTTGGCGTCACAAACTTAGAGTGCCACTATTAAAGTTGGCAAAGTCAACAATACAAAGATACACAAAGTGAGGCTGGACGTTAGCGTTACAAACTTTTAGAGTCTTCAAATTTATAAAGATATATAAAGATGCAACACATGGAGGGTGGACATTGGCGTTACAAACAGAGTCTACAATACAAAGATCCAGAAAAATCAAGCGTGGACGTTTGCGCTGCAAACTTATAGCGGCCTTCAAGTTGGCAAGCTCTACAACACAAAAAAACAAATGCAAAGGCTGAACATTGGCATTACAAACTTGTAACTAGTGTCCTTTGTGGCTGAAAAAACAAAATAGACAATGTCTATACAATACGAAGATACGATAATTTAAGGGTGGACGTTGGCGTTACAAACTTTTAGTGCCACTAAATTTTACAAAGTCTACAATACAAAGCTGAAGGGTGGGCGTTGGCGTTACAGACTTATACAGTCAGTGCCCTCAAAGAGACAAACAATGAAGGGTGGACGATGGTGTTGCAAACTTGTAGTGTCCTCGAAGTTTACAAAGCCTACAACAGAAAGATACAAACATTTAGGGCTGGTCGGTGGCGTTACAAACTTATAGTGTCACCGACGTTTACAAAGTCTACAATACAAAACACATATATTTACGGAACGACGTTGGTGCTACACTCTTATAGTGTCCTTAATGTATGCAAAGTCTACAACACGAAGATACAAAATTTGAAGTTTAAGGCGGGCCGCTGGCGCTACACTTAATATTACCCTCAACGGCCGCCGCCCCTCAACAAAACTTGAATGCAAATCCGTAAATCCAACTCCACCAGCCACCATCCCGCCCCAACACCCCACCACCCCAACCCCACCCCGACGGCCTCCCCAAAATCCCTCTCCCACAAACCGGCCACCCTCGCCCCCAAACGCGTCCCTCAAACCCCATACCCCCCACACACACCATCCACCGTCTAGAATCTATAGCTACTATAGCTTGTCTGAAAGCAATACACACCCAAATTTCTGATCTGGGCTTCCTTCACCGGGAGCTCCTCGTGCTCGCAGTACAGATTTCGTTGGACAGAACTTGCAAAACTAGCCTACTCAGGCCTTGGGGAGAAGGATCTGGAACCGTCCGGGCTGTTGTACGCGACCTCCAGGATATCAAGTCGCTAGAGGCATCTTAGCGCAGGTGGCTCACTTGCAGCAACAGGACTATGGGAACGACGGGTAGACAGCAACGGCAACAGTATAAGACAACGAACGCTGGCAATATGCAGCTGCGCTTACGGCAGCTGCCATGCTGATGCTTAGCCAACTGCGAGGTATGTACATGCAAACGTTGTACCTCATGTGGTTTTACTGGTAATATAGGTTTTCGTGCCTCTCGAGACGTGGTTGTTGCAATCATTCCCCACTAGCACAGCACCGCACGATTCTACATACTACTACTACTACTACTACTACTACTACTACTTCTACTGCTGCACCCGCTATTGGCATCCTAGTAGTTATCATTGCATTACTAGCAACAGCAATCAAAGATGGTCTTGCAGCCGCCTCCTTCTCGTCCTTCTTCTCTTCCACCTTGGACTGCAAGAGGTCCTTGCAGTACTTGATCGTCCTGAGCACTTGGGGCTTGGACGAAGCTCCCTTCTAGGCCTTTTTGTGAACTCTTCTCGGAACCATCTTTGAGCCCAGCGACTGTTGAAGGAACGTGATCTCGGGCACAGACGGCCTCAAAGGCTGCAACAAACACCCTGGAGGGGGCTTCGGCTAAGCAAAAGACGAATCGAAGCACCCCGGAAGCACCAACAACAAGTACCTGCCTGCGAAGGTTCTCATGATGTTTGGGCTTATCTCAGCGGCTTCGAAACGCTTTCCGGCCAGCTGCAAATGTTGCTGCCAGCGAAAGAACCGACGTCAAATCCTCTATGCTGACCATCTTTACAAGAGCATGGTCTACTTCACCTAAGTCTTACTACAACAAGCTTGTATTCTTGCTATCTTGGCTCGTACAAACTGCATTGGATGCGAAGAGCATGTTCGCAACTTGACATCAATATCAGTATTCTTGTTGCGATGACGCGGATGCGAGCATTTCAGCTGCTGCTGTTGCCTTGTATCGTCCATGTGCTGAGAGGCTGGTAGTCGTGTCCACGAGTCGGTTCGGGCTGCCCCGCAATGCTTATGCTGGTGACATGCTCTAAGTGCCAGTGTGTTGTCATGTTCTTTCCGCTCGCTACTGCTGAAAGTGCTTGACAATTAGCAGATATCAAGTCTCATCATCTCACAGTCATCCAACGTTTCAGGACCGGGCCGCTGCTCATCCAGCTTCTCGGCCTTGCACTGCTTCTGGGTCTGGTTGCAATCCTCGCCCTGGACCAAAGCAGAGGGCTGAAAAGTGCAGACTTTGTCTTTCCGTTTCGAACCTGTGGTTCAAAGCGATTCACTGTACGCTAGATTCCTAGAGGCTTCCTTTCCACCTGCCAAACCCCTATGAGACACCAAACTCCACACCATGTGCACGAGCTCAATCAGCTCCTTCTGCTGCTCAGTCGTAAAAGGTGCCGTATAGTAATGTCAAGTAGAAACGTTTCTCGCTTAAGCTCTGGATTCTTTGGATTCACTGAAAACCCCTTGTCCCCCTGACGCTTGACAGGTCGCCTGGCCAGCTGTGTGGAGCTCCTGCTTGCAGGCCCGGTGCTGTCGCTCCTGTCTGGGAAACCACATGTAAGAGGCCGGTGTCCGGCACCAGAAATTGGCAGTCTGGCAAGAAGTGGGGCGAAACAGACAGACAGACAGACAGACAGACAGACAGACAGACAGACACTGACACTGACGCGGACACTGACACACAGACACACAGACAAACAGATGCACAAACGCACAGCGGCACAGACGCACAGACACACGCCCGTGCAGCGACTGGCATCTATGGACAAGCAACGGATGAGCCGGACATGTCCAGCTTCAACAGCGTTCATGGATTTGCAAGCCAATCCCGCCCGGTGAGACTCTTCGGCATCATAGTGGAGAAAAACACTATGACAGGAAGGACTCTGCCAGCTCCACCTACAGCATCGAGAATACACCAGGGCAGGAGTGTGAGCTTTGGCTTTGGCCGTCTCCTGAGTCTGCAGCCATGCCCGGCTCTGCTCCAGCCGACCTCAGAGAGCAACCGCCAGTAAAGGAAAGGGGCAGAGGACAGAGGATGGTGATCCCGTTTCAGATGAGCAGCTAAGCGCATTCGCAGCGCTTCCTCCCGCTCTCCCAGAGGCTTACCACCGGCCTGGCGCACTGGTGCACGCAATACCGTGGTTCAGTAAAGTTTAGATTCTACGAGGATCTGCAGCCCGTGATTCAAGGATGGGGACCCTCTGGGCAGGATTTAGCCTTGTGGTTCACAGGGCAGTTGTTTCTACCTGTATAGTGTTAATCCCCGCAAACCGAAAAGAGTTGCAGGCTCGAGCTTCATTGGACAAGAGACGTGAGGCGGTGGTATTGCCCTCGCCCTTCATCGAACGGGGCCTATCTGTCCAGCGCACAGCGCGTGAAACTTTCGCCAGCGGAAAACATTCTAGCAGACCTCACCCCTCGCTGCCCCTCTCCTTCTCCGTCAGTTGCTCTCCTTCTCTGTCTTGCTTACGCTTTCTCCTTCTGCTTCTTCTGTCTGCAGGGCAACAGGACATGTTGTATCTACAAACCTGGCCTTTACGGGTGGCGGTGCCTTGGGAGGCGGGCAAGGCAAGCGCACGTTCAAGCCGCAGGACGACACGTAGTCTTCTGTGCACGACTAAGGGCAAGCTTACGACTCATACGTATGTATAGCATCCGGATTCCGGACACCTCGCATTCCAAAGTGGTCTACGCGTTGGTAGACACAGCGATCAGACATGCTGCAACAAACGCATAGTTTCTACGAACATGCCGAAAGGAGCCTACATCTCAAATTCGATACTTCGGGTTGAATTTGCAGTTTCAGGCTTCACCCGCCACTTGATTGCACTGGCTTCGACCAAGTACAAGCTTGCATGTTCTTTTGACACTCCAGTCGACTATGGCCGACTACATGCTGTCATGGCACCTCCCTGCGCTAGCCCTCCTCCTCTGCACGTGCCTTCTCCTGCATCGGCTACAGCTACTTGCAACCGTGTGGGACCACCACACGAGTCTACGAGACACGAGGCGAGGTTCGCAAGCTCATGTTAGGTTTCAGGTTAGCTGTGGGCCACTCAGCACAAGCGCCTGTTCCTCTGCAAGGGCCCTTTCGCGAGCTTCTTCTCCCTGCAGAAAGCTGCAAACATGAACCTCCTCAAGATGCTTGAACTGTGCTGGCACAATTAGCCAGGAATTGTAGGACGATGATGCTACACATCCGTCACTACTCTTCTTCTAGTTCAACACTCCGACCAACGTGCTGAATCGAAGATGGTCTTTGATGCTGCCATGTGCACTTCAAGCACAACTCAAACAAAGAACCCGAGGTGTCGAATGTAGAGTTCTGGTCTCACATGCGATCAAACAGGACACATCGAATGCTTCTCAGGTCCTATTTGCGATCAATGTGGTTACCGATGTGCAGATCGATCGCATTTTCCACAAGAGTCTTCAAGAGCCTTTGCTGTCCAAAGCAGGCGTCAATACCTGATACTGATATCCCAAGTTAAGTTGCACTCGACCCCTTCCTAGGCTCCAACTCAACACCCCCAAGCCCAGTCTCCCGCCACCCCGTTCCCAGCCGCTGCTGACTGTCGGGTGACTCGAAGGCTTGGCTAGGTGATTCTGATAGTACGCGTACATATAGTAATAATAAGCGGTATTTCATGTGCGAGGGTCACCAGACAGCCCCGCTGACCTATGCGCCTTTCGCTTTGGTGGCGAGGTCAGGAGCGTCGGAGCCTCCAGCAGGTCCACAGTTGTGGAGGCTTGGGCATGCATTCTGGAGACTGCTTGAAAGTTTGTATGAAAAAGGATCGGTCATGGCTTTGAAGCGTAGGCCCAGGTTATCCGTTGGAGTTTGGCTCATCTTGAAGCTCCGTTGCAAGCTCCGGTCGTGGACCTTGCAACATCAGAAAGAACAGCGTCTCTACACTTGGTACTTGTTGTTTTGATGCCGAAAGGACCGACACCCAGCAGCAGCACTGTGCAGGATTACCACTTCCCGAGTTTGAATGCTCCCGACTGGCTCGGTTACAGTGCTGGTAAAACTGCCAGTCGATGCTTTCAAGGTTCCTGAGATCTGTTTTTCGGAAACCACTTTCGGGTGATCCATGTGCAAGCACACATGCAGACATTGCCTCGCAATTTTCACCACCACATCATAGGTCCAAGATCCGAAGCTTCACTCCCAGGTATTCAGCCTGAAGTCCCGCAACAGAGCACTACAAATGCATCAGCCCATTTATGCCCCTCTCTACTCACAGAATGCTAGGATGCCTCATTGGTATCCTTGGCCTGGTGGCCATCAGCCCGGGAGGCCATAAGAAAGCTGGGTTTGTTTTTATCAATATATAAACCTTACTGCCCTGGCGCAACTATGCTGAAAGAATACCTCCAGGTTGAGTGTGCCAAAGCCCTAGAGCCCTAAAGACCCAAGCCCGGACTTGCAAGGGGCGCCGCCTTTGAGTCGAAATGACGTGGCAGGTCGGACTCCTTTTGAACGATCTTCACCTCATGCCCAGAACACCATTATCAGCAATCGACGGACTCATGTCCAAACAAGTCCAGCCTCGAAAGGCTCGTCCGGTGTGCCACGGGCTTGTGCTCGGGCCCTTGTACAAAGGAAGCTCGGTCTGGATCTGGGAACTTCAGAAGGCAGCCGAGCCGCATTGAGTGGCCGGCGCTCAAGAAGGCCAACTTCGAAGCGTGCCTCGGAAGGGGGCCAAGCTCGCAGTTGCTCTTTGTCTTTCGCCTCTTTTCTGCTGCGGGCCTCATCTCCTCTGCCCAGTCCGTCAGTGATCTCTGTCGGGAGCAGGCCTAATCCGACCAGGCATCGAATGCAGGT
>CAJNDV010031339.1:3918-26011 GCA_905221635.1 Symbiodinium sp. CCMP2456 | reverse complement strand
TCGAATGCAGGTGTGGGATGTGATCAAGCCTTTCACCACGTTGTTGTGGCTCATCTTGCCAAGGATTTCGGCCTCGCGCTCCGCGGCCTCCTTGTAGCTGAACCACACCTCCATAAAGGCAAAAGTGCTCAGCACTTACTCTTGGATCCGCCCGGTCTTCTTAGCAGCCACCACCAGGTATTGCCACTGCCCTGAGAGCACTTCGCCACTGGCCCGGACCCCAGCGAGGCATCCAAAAACAAGGCTTTGGGGAATGCCCGGCGTTGGATGGGGGCCGGGGGGGGGGGGGGGGGNNTATACCCCAAACCCTATTCTAACTACTAAGGCCCCTAGGGCCCCTATATTACCTGAACTCAAGACGAATCCTACAGCCTCAAGCACTCCAAGCCCTGAGCCAGGAACCCGTCAAAAGATCCACACATCCTCGTTGAACCTTCCCGTTTTTGGGTTAAGGGTTTAGGGTCATGGTTTGGGGTTTAGGGTTAGGATTTCGGGTTTAGGGTTTAGGCCCATTATCTTCAGAACTTCCTCAATGCTCTTGGACCCATACGCCCTAAACCCGGAAGTCCTAAACCCTAAACTCCTACATCGTAATCCTAAACCCTCAACCCCGAAACCTCAAGCTCCAAACCCTGAAGTCTCTGTGGCTCGACTTTACCAGACGAAACCCTGAGGCAACCTATCAAAGCCCCATATAGTAGAAACCAGAAACTTGGAACATTCATTCCCTCATGCCCTTAAGGTGAACCCTAAACCTAAACCCAGCCCTAAACCCTAAAAGCACTAAGCCTCCTAAACCTATGTTCCCACTTTTCTGGGAGTCGCTGTAGACGAATTGAAACCAACGAAGCCCGGACTGCAACCCCATAAAAAACTCCGTCAAAGGGTTAAGGTTTAGAGTTTAGGGTTTAGGGTCTAAGGTCTAGGGTCTAGGGTTTAGGGTTTAGGGACAAAAAACCCTGTAAACCGCAGAAATCCTCAAACCCTAAGCCTCATAAACAACCTCTGTTCAGCTCTCAAAGGAGCGGGTTCCAAGGCAAAGAGTCGCAAAGGCTCCTGGAGAGAATTTTACAGGGTTTAGGGTTTAGGGGTTGAGGGCTTATGGGGTTTAGGGTTTAGGGTTTTGGATTTAAGTTCCGCTGAAGGTGTGGGATTTCGGGTTGAAGGCTTAGGATAGGGGCCTTCACAGTTAGAATAAGGTTCCTTTCAGGTTTTCTGTACAGGGTCCATTTGAGATTTCCAGACGGATCTAAGGATATCAAGATTGAGGCCTCAATGGTGAGAGTAGGGCTTCGGGGCAAAGCAGACGGTTTACGGTTGGGTTCACCTCTAAGCTGCCACGGCACAATCTCCATAGCTAAAGTGTTTTCTTAATTTGGAAGAGCGCTTATTTAAGAAGATGGCGCGTCCACCTCGCACCCCGTGGAGTTTCGGACACAGCACAATCTCCATAGCTAAAGTGTTTTCTTAACTTAGAAGAGCATTTATTTAAGGAGATTGCGCATCGAAAAACCTACCAAAACCTACTTTTTTGTAGGTCCTGATTATAAACCCTAATATGAAATTTATAGGGACCCTATGGAACAAGCAGGTTTTGGTTGGTTAAGGCAGGGATAGTTGAGTCCTGCAAGCAAGAAGACTCTGAATTCTTTGGGCCTCTACGCTTGGAGGCTCTGGGTTTCGGGCTTAGGGGTTAATATAGGGTTTAGGGTTTAGGGTTTAGGGTTTAGGGTTTAGGGTTAATATAGGGGCCTTAGTAATTACCTGTTGCATTTCGGGGGTTCCTTATTGTCATTGCAGTGCAATCTACCCTAAGACTTTATTCTAATTGAGTTATTAAGGCCTCCATAGTATCAGGACTCGTGGTCGAAGAGTAGTCCCTGGTAGGGCTAAAGGTTGAGGTTTACCCATAGGCCCCATAGTAGTTCCTTTTTGTGGCTTATATTTAGGATGCTATTAGGTAATCCCAACAAAGAACTACTACGATATGTTACGGCCTGAAAGCGTGTTTTTTATAGGGTTCTAAAACATCCGGCATTTGCCAAATGAATCTTCCGACTATTGGACACGAAAGGCTTTTGGGATGCACCCTTTAAACAAAAGTTTGCACCAGGATTACGGGAAATGGAGGGATCCCTTAATTGGAGATCTTTTCAATGAGCCCTAAACCCTAAACCGGAATCTTTTAAATGAGGCTGCTTCTGCGTTGGGTCTGTATTGCGAGGCTCCCCGAGCTCCACCTACTTAATAATAAATACCCTATAAGGACACCGCCATATTATGGAACGGACAAAGGGGTGCTATAAGATCAGAGTCCATTTCTTCTGAAATTCCACATATCGACCCCTAAACCAATCTTCATGTTGATATGAAAACCTGCAAAGCATCGCGAAAGCCGCGTATAGATCTTATCAAACCTAAACCTCAAACCCTGAACCCCGAACCCCAACACCCAAAATCCTGCCCAAACCATAAAACCCCCCCTAAACCCTAAACCCTAAACCCTAAACCCCTAAACCATAACACCCCCAAAACCGTAAACTAACCCCAGGAACCCCCCGACCGAAAGTTCGCAGGCTCCGTCCTGTCGGCCTTTCTGTACACGCAGCAAGAAGCAGCCTTCAAAAGCACCTGCGAGCTTTGGGGTGGGTTTAGGAACTAGAACTGTATATAAACCCTAAACCCTAAACCCTAAACCCCTAAACCCTAAACCCCTAGTAACTTCCTTTATCGGTAAGCTCCTTCTTCCCCTGCTTCAGGTATCAGGTCTCCCCAAATCATGCGACATCCACATTGTAGAAGAAGCCAGGACAATTGGTCTAGGACTAAGCCATCGCCTGATAGAGGGGCCATCATAATTAGAAGAGGGTTTTGGGGCCCATTATACTATAATTATAAGTATAAGGAACCCCCAAAATACTGTAAGTATATCAAGGACTCCCCAAAATAGTAGTGGAAATTATTTAGGCCCCTACATTACTGTACTGTAGAGAGGCCCATCGAATCTCAGATTGCGGGTCTCGGGCTGAGGGTTGCCGAAGGAGTCGTGGATTCAAGAACCTTGTGCTTTCAGGGATTAGACCAGCAGGCCCTACAGTAGAAGCTTAGGGTTTAGGGTTTCGGGTTTAAGTCAGAAAGACCAGGCCCTACAGTAGAAGTTTAGGGTTTAGGTTTTAGGGTTTCGGGTTTAGGTCAGAAAGTTTGAACATTCATGTCCTCATGCCCTCAAGGTCAAGCATAAGGGATCCTAGCACCAATCCTCCTAAACCTATGTTCCAACTCTCTGGGAGTCGCTGTATCATTCTGGAGCCACCATGTAGTATTGTTTCCGAGAGGTCGGATAAAAACCCTAAGCCCTAAACCCTAAACCTTAAACCCTAAACCCTAAACCCTAAGCCCTAAACCCTAAACCCTAAACCCTAAGCCCTAAACCCTAAATCCATAGCCCTAAACCCTAAACCCCTTTGGACCTCAGGATTCATTGGGAAAATCGGCTCAAGTCCTGAAGTCTGGGCTTGAAATGGATCTTGCCGTGAGACCTGAGCCCTGAGCCCGAAAGCCACTCCTCTCCGCCCCAACCCTATAACTCTACAATACTTTCAAACCGTATAGCTAGGGTTTAGGGTTTAGGGTTTAGGGTTTAGGGTTTAGGGTTTCCCTAAACTCCCCTCCGCCCCCCTCCCAAGCACGGACCTACGCTGAGGACTGTCGATCTCGATTCCTCGCCCTCTTCCTGGCTCAGGCTGGAAGCTGTCGATTAAGTCAACTCTTTCCTGATGGTGCGGGGCTTACGGTCTGATTAGCGTAGAGTGGGTGTTTACGCATGGGTTCCACAACCCCAACATATAATATACCCAAACCCCCATAATCCCTAAACCCCAAACAACCTAAACATATCTACCCCAAACCCCAATAATCCCTAAACCCTAAACAACCTAAACATATCTACTCCAAACCCCAATAATCCCTAAACCCTAAACAACCCAAACACATATACCCCAAACCCCAATAATTCCTAAACCCTAAACAGCCTAAACATATCTACCCCAAACCCCAATAATCCCTAAACCCTAAACAACCCAAACACATATACCCCAAACCCCAATAATCCCGAAACCCTAAACAACCCAAACATATCTACCCCAAACCCCAATAATCCCTAAACCCTAAACAACCCAAACACATATACCCCAAACCCTAAACCCTAAACCCTAAACCCTAAACCCTAAACCCTACACCCCAAACCCTTATAATCTCAACCCAAGGTCCTCCGCCCCAAATTCTACGAAGGGACTCGGATTTTTGTGCTGTCTCTGAGTCTTCGAGGCTTCCACAAGCAAGTCTCAATCAAGATCAAACACAGTCTGTGGGGTAATATAGGGGCCTTAATAGTTAGAATAGGGTTTCGGGGTCCTTTATACTATAAACAGAATAAGGAACCACCAAAAAAGTATAGGCAATTTTTGAGGCTCCTACATTACGCATGTCGTTTAGAGTTTGGGGTTTAGGCTGGCCGACGGAATAGCATGACGTCGGCGGGCTTCGGGCTTTCGGGTGTGATGCTCTTAAACTCTCTCCTCCAATACCCTGGCCCAGAAACAAAGAGCAAAGCTGTCCTATACATCAGGTAAGAAAAACCCTAACCCCTAAAAACCCTACACCCTAAACCCTAAACCCTAAACCCTAAACCCTCCCTCTCCTCTGGAACCTTCCCAATACGGCCTCATGCCTCCCCCGACAGCTCTCAGCTGAAGTGTGGACCCTAAACCCTAAACCCTAAACCCTAAACCCTAAACCCTAAACCCTAAATTTAAGCTTCGAGCCTTGGAGCTTCGGCAGCAGCTCCGGCAAACAGCATAAGTGCAGTAGCTGATTTTAAACTCTGCAACACTTCTGAGTGGGGTTTAGGGTTTAGGGTTTAGGGTTTGGGGTTTGGGGTTTGGGGTTTAGGGTTTAGGAAGCTGATCCTGCACACTGTAGCTGTCGCCACCAGAGCCGGCATCAGCCCAACTGACGAAAAATCCGTCTGCAAGGATCACAGCAAAAGCGCGACACGAGGATCGGATCTGAAGCACATTCTTCAGCTAACGCAGGGGGCCTTAACATGAGCGAGAAGAACGTGCAGCGGACACCTGGCTAGCAAATTCACGCCGAACCCATTGGGGAAAAAACCAGGGATGCATCTGGACCGAGGATGTCTCTTTCCGCCTTCATCATCAAGCTATATGGGTGGTTGTCAAAATTATGGTCCCTTTTTAGTACGGCACCTATTATTTAGGGTACCCAAAAAGGGACCATAATTTTGACAACTACCCATATGAGACGTACAACCGAGTTGTAGGTTTCATAGAGCTTCAGGATGAAGGCGCGGGGTCGCACATCCTTGGTCCAGGACTTCCTGCTAACATCAGCACATGGTGGTGACTTACTGTCCAACTATAACAATGTTGTAGTTGGAGAGCAAGTCACCACCATGTAACCACAGCGGCTGTGGGGCCACCAGGGATGTGCAAGCTTCTTACGCCGCTGGAACAGCGCTTGCCCTGGAGCATCTACATGCCAGGATGAAGCTTGACCGCCAGACTCATCGTCGCCCCAGGCTACGACAGATCTAGCGGTGAGAATGGCGGCAAAAGAGATCTCTTGCACATTCTTGAGCTGCTCTTGAACAGCAGCGCTGTCCCCGCCAGAAGCATCATTGCCCCAGGTAACGACAGATTCATCAGGCAAGATGGCAGCGAAAGCATAAGATGAGGCATGGATCTGCTGCACATTCTTCAACTGCTCCTGGACGGCACTGCTGTCACCACCACATTGTTCATCTCCCCAAGTCACGACAGATCCATCGGCAAGGATGGCAGCAAAAACTCCTGAAACTGCGCCTTGGATCTGCTTTACATTCTTCAGCCGATCTTGCACATCAACCGTTTTCGACATTGGCCCAGGTTACGAGAGACAGATCCATCGGCGCGGATGGCGATCTGCAAATTCTGACGTTGATCTTGGACCACACTGCTGTAGGTGGCCACTAAGCTACCCGATATCACTTCAGGAGGTGCAACTTTACTAATGTGGGGCTTGTAGGGTTGATTTCGGGTATGCTTCCTTTCGATGTAGCTGCCGCTTGCTTGAGAACCTGCTGTTGGACTGGCCGGAACTGGTTCATAAGGATAGAACGTAAAGATCCTATGGTTATGATACCAGTTTGTTGTGCACGCTAAGGCTGCTTAAATAAACTTTCCGCGGGTTTCGGTTCCCTACACCGCCGGATCTCTGGGTGTCGATGGAACGCTTCTATAACTTGCATCACTAGCCTGAAGCCTCAACCCAAAAGCCTGATCTCGAAACCTCAACCCTAGACGCGCCAAACCCTAAACCGAAATCCTGGTCCTGCTGCTGATGGACAATTCTTGTTTCACCCATAAGAAGGAATATAACAAACTTACTCAAGTCCCTACAGCAATGGAGGACTTTCACCCATCAGCCCGTCAGCCATATTTCGGAAGATGATCAAGCCTAGGATAGCGAGCGTCGGACGCTTGTGCCCGCTGGCTGGAGGTTTAGGGTTTCCGGGTTTAGGGTTAAGGGTTTAGGTTTAGGGCTTATAAGACCTATGTGGACAAACCCATCAAACTCCTGCATTACCTTAAGTACTCCGGACTATGCAAACTGTGGACTGTGGTTTACGCGTCCCCTTACGATGGATGCTGCTCATTTTTCTTCTACAGTACTAAACCCTAAACCCTAAACCCTCGATGCTTGCTGCTCATATCTCTTCTACAGTTCTACAATACTTCACCCCAAGACCCTGGGTCCAAAGGATTGAGGCCCCGGTAATACATCTAAACCGAATGTAGGTGCCTTAAATCGAGTTTTGGGGCCCATTATACTTTGCTTACTAAGGAATCCCCAATTTTTGTTAGGTAATTATGAAGGCGCCTATATTACCCAAAAAGCCTTCTGGAACAAAGCTGCATCACCCTGAGGATGCGTTCAGCCTCCCTTGTTGATCGACCGCGTAACCCAGGGCCGAGGGTTTGGGGTTTAGGGGTTGAGGGGTTCGGGGTTAGGGTTTAGGGGTTTAGGGTTTAGGGTTTTAGGGTTTAGCAACTCACTACTACTCTAATCCGAATGCTTACGACCTTTAGGGTGGAGCCTCAGGTTTGGCATAGAACGGTTTAGGGTTTAGGGTTTAGCACTTGGGAGTTTCCGAAAACAAGGGGGTACCTGATTTGGGGGTCCTTATAATAAGGATCCTCCTATTTGGGGTACTATATCTGGACCCCCTATATTCGGAAACCCCACTCGTGGTGAAGTCCCAGTAAGAGGCTTGTCCCAGCTCCAGGCTTGCATGTCGGACGTGGGGGTTCAGGGTTGCGGGATTTCAGACCCCCGAAACCCTACACTCCTAAACCCTAAACCCCTAAACCCTAAACCCCTAAACTCCTAAACCCCTAAACCCAAAACCCCTAAACCCCCTAAACTCCTAAACCCCTAAACTCCTAAACTCCTAAACCCTAAAGCCCCTAAAGCCCCTAAACCCCAACCCGAAGCCCCTAAGGCGGCTCGAGCTGCATCTTGCTTCTGGCTTCACCAGGGCTTCTCAGGGTTTAGGGTTCTTGGGGTTTGGGGACATAATCGTGCAGCCTCCACGACTCTTCTAGGGTTTAGGGTTTAGGGTTTAGGGTTTAGGGTTTAGGTTTAGGGTTTAGGGTTTAGGGTTTAGGGTTTAGGGTTTAGGGTTTAGGGTTTAAGGTTTAGGGTTTAGAGCCAGAAGCATGATGCAGCAACGTCGCCCCCTATTCTGCAGGAGCTGGGGCTTGGGGGTGATTCTGGGCTGTCGTGCTTTAGACTACTCATCGCAAGGCTCTGGGTGGTGAGTCGATTAAAGAGTTTGTAGGTTCGGGGCAAGAACAAATATCGGGAAACGCGCCCTCATCCCTTAAATCAGCATCCCCGGAATAACAGGATCAACAAGGATCCCCTACATAATGGACACTCAATAAGCCGGACGACGAAACTGCACGTTCGTCACGATTTGTATGTCAGAGCTGGGGCATGTAAGACTGTAAGACCTAAACAGGTTTTCTGGTTAACTCTAAACCCTAAACACTAAACCCTAATTTTCTGGTTGAGTGCAGCGATCCCAGCCCCGTTGAAGAGAGCTTGACTCTGCGCACTCAGAGGCACTGTTAACTAATTTGGGTAGTTGTCAAATTATGGTCCCTTTTGGGGTTTAGGGTTTAGGGTTTAGGGACTGATTTGGGTAGTTGTCAAATTATGGGGTACCCTAAATTTCAATAATAGGTGCCGTATTATGATAAGGACCCAAAAAGGGACCATAATTTTGACAACAACCCTAATGAAGCTGATCCTGCACAGCGTGGCTGTCGCCGCCAGAGCCAGCATCGCCCCAAGTCACGACAGATCCGTCGGCAAGGATCGCAGCAAAAGCGTGACACGAGGATTGGATCTGAAGCACATTCTTCAGCTGCCCTTGGACGCCACGGCTATCACCACCGTGCAGGGGATCTCCCCAGGTCACCACCGATCCATCACCAAGGACAGCTGTAAAGGCCCAGGATGAGGCTTCGATCTGCTGCACATCCCTCAGCTGCTGCTGAACGGCAGCGCTGTCGCCACCAGTGGCAGCATCGCCCCAGGTCACGACCGATCCATCGGCGAGAAGGGCGGCAAAAGCAGCGTCAGTGGTCTGAACCTCCTGCACATCCTTAAGCTGCTCCTGAACGACACCGCTGTCTCCACCATTGGCAGCATTGCCCCAGGTCACGACAGATCCATCAACCAGGATGGCAGCGAAAGCATCATCTGAGGATTGAATTTGCTGCACATTCTGCAGCTGCTCTTGAATGGCACTGCTGTCACCACCGGCTTCGGCGTTGCCCCAAGTCACGACAGATCCATCGGCGAGGATGGCAGCAAAAGCTCCTGCAGCTGAGGATTGAACCTGCTTGACATTCTTCAGCCGCTCTTGCACATCGCTGCTGTTACCACCCGCTCCGGCATCGCCCCAAGTTACGACAGATCCATCGGCAAGAACCGCAGCAAAAGCCCGATCTGATGATTGAATCTCCTGCACCTTTTGAAGCTGCCCTTGGACCGCAGTGCTGTCACCACCAACGACAGCACCGCCCCACGTCACGACAGAGCCGTCCGTCAGAATGGCCGCAAACGCATCAATGGTGGCCTGAATCTGTCGCACATTCTTCAGCTTCTCCTGAACGGCGGCACTGTGACCACCCGGGCCAGCATCGCCCCAGGTTACGACAGACCCATCGGTAAGGATGGCTGCAAAAGCAGCCGCTGTGGCTTGAATCTCTTGCACGTGTCTCAGCTGCTCTTGAACGCAACTGCTGTCACCGCCCCATCGAGCACTTCCCCAAGTCACGACGGATCCGTCAGCAAGGATAGCAGCGAAGGCGTAAAATGTGGCTTGGATCTGCTGCACATTCTTCAACCTCTCCTGGATGGAACTGCTGTCGCCACCAGCGTCAGCATCGCCCCAGGTCACGACAGATCCGTCAGCACGGATAGCAGCAAAGGCTTTCATGTTGCTTGCAAGAACCATCCGGTTCACCTGCAGTGTCAAGGAGTCCCCATCTTGCAGCCTGGCTTTCTTTATACTTTCCGACCCATCCAGGATTTCTCCGGAAGAGTCGAGCAGTCGGCCCTGCCTGCCGACAGCCAGAGCCGCCTGAGCCCTTCTCTTCAGCGTCTCGATAGTCTCTTCCGGTCCCGCCTTCACTGACACCCTCTTGCCACTGAGCAGTCCGACTTCCACACCAACAGGCACGCCTGCGCATTGCGGTTCTTCCAGGGCCATGTGCTGGCTTGTTCCATGCAGGAGCTGTGCACTGTAATAATTACATTACCCACAGCAAAATATTCGAACCCTGAACCTGTAAATCGCTGACAAACTGAGTGCTTTTTGGCATCCGGCTTAGAAGCGCGCTGACTTCAGCCAAGCCTCTGCACTGCACCGATACAACTTCATGATGTTCAACATTAACAGTATTGGGGTTTAAGTGCTATTTTACCCATGTAGAGGGTTTGATTGGGGGTTAGGGTTCATAAACCCTAAACTCTAAACCCGAAAAACACTGTGGCTATGGCAAAGTTACTGCTTGTGCTGTGCGTGCTACTGCTGCAAATGTAAGCTTTCCGCGAGTTGCGGATGTTTCGGAGCTGCCTGGTCGGGGTTTCGGGTCGGGTTTAGGGGTTTATGGTCATCTCCTCCACGGTTTCGGGCTTAGGATGCTTAGGGTTTTAAACTGTTTAGGGTTATGGGGTTAGGCCTAGGGTTTGGGATATAAACCCTAAACCCTAAACCCTAAGTTCAGTTCTAAGGGCCTCTGTCTGGGTGATGAGGGCTCAGGGCCGAGGCTTTGGCTCCAATCCCAAGCAGCCACCTCCAACCACGAAAGCCCTCATCTACATGCCTGAAATCTGACCTAAACCCTTAACCCGAAACAGAAAACCCTGAACCCTAAACCCTAAACCTTAAACCCGAACCAGAAAACCCTAAAACCCTAAACCCGAAACAGAAACCCTAAAACCCTAGAATTTCGCCGAATGCCTAGGAGGAATCTCCGGCTCCCCCCTCACCACTTACAGTCCTCAACGACTCCGAATCCCCGCAGCTGCCGACCATCCTGTAACCCCTATGACCTACCCATAGTCTCCAGTGTAGTTCCTTTTGGGGATACCTTAATATATATGGTTAAACCAACAAAAGGAACTCTTCTATGGGCTAACCATAGGCCCCATAATAGTTCGTTTTTGGGGCTCATATCTAGAATCCTATAAGGTAATCCCAAAATGGAACTACTGTGGGGCCTATGGGGAAGCCCTAGCGAACCCCACCTCAAAAAGCCTCAAACACCACACAAACCCAACAGTACCCAAACCCCTAAACCCCATACACTCTTAGACAACTGAAACCCTGAACCCTACAAACCCTGAACGCCCCCTAAACTCCCCAAAGGCCCACCCCAAACCCTAAACCCTAAAACCCTAAACCCTAAACCGCAAACCCTAAACCCAAAGCTTTAAACCCTCAAACCCGCCGCCGATGCCTTTAGCCAGACAGGGATGCCCTTGGCCAGGAGCTCCACCTGCAGTCAGAGCTACGCTTGAAGGTTAAGGTTCAGGGTTTACCTGGACCCTAAACACCCTATCTTGTTCAGGACTTATACAAGGAAATCATCCCTAAACCCTAAACCCTAAACCCTAAACCCTAAACCCTAAACCCTAAACCCTAAACCCTAAACCTAAAAAGGTAGGCTCTTTAGGGTCCTGGTGGGGCTTCGGGATTAGATGGGGTTAAGGCTTACGGTTTAGGTTTAAGGTTTAGCGTTTCGTAGCGTGTCAGAGGGGTTAGGCTTGCATCGTGATTTATAGAAAGCTTGATGGTATTCAATCAGCAGGGGGCTCTAGGGCTTCATAAGTTTTACGGTGTGTTTAATCAAATCGTTCTTGTCAACGGCTTTGTAGGGTTTCATCGGCGGGTGCCATGGGGATTGTTAACGGGACATTCTAGGATTTCACAGGGGGGTCAAAGGGTGGTTGTGCATGGTGTTGATTGGGTCTTTCAGGCTCTCTTCATATAGGGGCCTTAATAATTAGACTAGGGTTTACAGGTTAGGTATACTATACCATGATCAAAATAAGGAACCCCCAAAGTAGTAGTGTAATGATTTATGCCCCTTATAGTAGTCTTTTCTGGAAGGATCGTAGGGTTGCAATAGGGTGTTATAAGGGTTTACCGTGGCTCAATCAAGAATCAAGAGGAACCCAAGTAAGGGTGTCACCTGGGTGTGGTTATTCTGGGTGCTGAAAGGCTGTGATGTTGCTATCACAAGAGACTTAGTGGCCCAAATTCTCCCAAGTCCCTGAGTATGAAATACAGCCCTTGAGTTCCATCGAGCTGTTCTTCATGCTTCAAGGGAGACAGTGCTTAGGATGTAGGGCTTACGGTTTAGGGTTTGGCGGTTTCTGGTTTAGGGCTACAGGGCTTACGATGTAACGCTCAGGGTTTAAGGTTTCCGGGGAAGCTTCAAAAACCCTAAACCCCAAAACCCTAAACCCTAAACCTTAAACCTTGACCGTGTTGTTCAAAGGACATTGGCATCTGGCTGGATCTGCTAAGCTGCAGGGAAGCGGAGGCTGGCTAAAGGCTTGCGGCTTGCATTGTGGCTTAGGGTTTAGGGTTTAGGGTTTAGGGTTTGGATAGAGTTGTCCAGGATGTTTGTCTTGTAATAGATCGCGATGGAAGGGAGTTGCGAATTCTGATTGTGCTTCCTGCGGTTCTATCTGGCACAGGTCATTGGTCTTAAAACATTGCACAACTTTGTCATGTCCTGTGCTCGGCAGGTGTGCTGCACTGTCTTACCGGTCTCGCAGTGCCATCGTTGATAGTTACAGAGGCGGTAATCACATCCCACAACAGATGCCCATGAAATCCTAAACCCTACACCCGAAACCCTAAACCCTAGGGTTTAGGGTTTAGGGTTTAGGGCCATGAAACATCCAGCTTTCTGGAGCCTTTCTTGAAGGCGCCCCGGACGCCTATATAACGGTTTAGCGTTTAGGGTTTAGGGATAAACCCTGAATCTTGAACTGCCACCTCTACAGCTGCCAGGTACTCGTTTCTTGGCCGCCTGAAATGGGGTGGGGTGTGGATGGAGACGGCCAAAATCCTTCCGCGGATGTCACTAAAGCATTGAATATAGAGGCCTTAATAATTAGAATATGGTTTCGGGGGTTCCTCATTATGATTATAGCATAATATACCCCCAAACCCTATTCTAATCATTAAGGCCCCTACGTTAGCAACAAGATACTTCCGCCTGCCTGCAAAACGCTAAACCCTAAACCGGACCTGACACCCCAAACCCCGAACCCCCAACCACGAACCTCAGACCCTGAATCCTAAACTCTCGGCCCTGGTGGAGCCGTACAAGACCCGTGCAACCACCCCACAAAACCCTTCTTAAACCATGCACAAACCCTAACAAACTCCTACAAAGCCTTATAAACGTCATGAAGTTTTATACCAGGAAATCGAAAACACTCTCAAGCCAAAACCTACCCTAAACCCTAAACCCTAAACCCTAAACCCCTAAACCGGGTTTAGCCCTGGCACCTCGCAGGGCTCGCTGTCTAAGACTGCCAGGGCAAGGCCAGAGAGAAGGAGTCGACAAGCTTGGTCACGGTCCTCAAATAGAGTTTAGGGTTTAGGGTTTAGGGTTTTGGGGTTTAGGGTCCTTGAGGAACCCCATTACAGCGAACCCCAGAAAGTTGGAACATGGATTGAGGATGATTAGTGCTAGGATCCCTTCTATTTTGCCTTAAGGGACCAGGATCATGATTTTCCAACTTTCTGGCTTCTACTTTAGGGTTCAGGGTTTAGGGTTCAAAGTGTGTAGAGTATAACCCTAGACCCTAAGCCCTAAATCCATTATATAAGCTTCAAGGGTTTGGGACTCGGAGGTTTTAGGCGTTAGAGCCTTGACGAACCCTACACTACCCCCTTGTTTAGGGTACCTTCGTTTATGGTTAGGATGTATTACAAAGAAACAAAAGAGGTACCCTAAACGAGGCAGGGTATGCCATTATAGGTGGGTTGCTGGATTACCCTCAGGGTTCAGGTATCTTATAACCATATATTCTCCCAGATACTACCCCTAAACCCTAAACCGTAAACCCAGCTGTCTGATTGTCTGGTCCTTGGGGCCGTTGGGGTTACAGAATAGACGGTTGGTCACCGTAGTGCTGTTTATAGGTACCCTGAGCCCTAGGACAAAGCTCGGCGTCAGCGCTTAGCGTTCGGGGATATATAGGAATTTTGGAAGGGCTTTAGGGCTCTGGGGGGTTCTGCAAAAAAATGTGAGGCTTTAGGTTGTGGGTAAGAACGGACCAGAAGACACCAATAAATAGTTACATACGGAAGATAGCTTATATGACCGCAGGACCTTCATGGTGACTACGAAATCCCACGCTCCCTCACCAAGTAGAGTAGAGCCTGCTACTGAACGGAGGAAATATAGACTCTGGAAGCCACGAAACACACAGTGAGCATCCAACTTAAAGGCTTACAGTGAAGCGCAGCTGGATTTAGGGCTTAGGGATTCTGGGAGTGGGCAGAGTTGGGTGCCTGACTTACGATCTCCACCTTCCTTCAAGAATGGATACGTACTCCGGAAAAAAACGCCACAACGGTAGCCTTTCAATCCGATAAGAATATAGGCTTGGGATCCACAGGTAGGAGTGTAGGGTTCAGTGCAACGCCGGGAAGTGGGCCAAAACAAGCCCGGCCTTCATAATTAAGCTAGGGTTTGGGTACATTCTGCTATATTTAGAAGAAGGAAAACCCAAAAACAATATTCTAATTAGTAAGGCCCCTACAGTGGGAGTTAGGGATGCCGTCCTCACCAAAACAAGCTCCATGGGTAAATCGCTGCCCCAGACGATTACACCTTAAAGCATGGGGTTCTACATTTCCTCCTAGACACCTCACATACGGCGCATGAACCGAAGATCTTCCAGGCTCCTAGCTTATTGTGATTTAGAGTTTAAGGTTTAGGGTATTCCCCCCCAAAACCCTATTCTCATTTATGAAGGCCCCTACATTACCAGGCCCTTAGCATTCATGAGGTCCGGTGCGTCTCAATCGACTACAGCCGAACCACGGGCTTTGTGCCGTCGGTTTGTCAGAGGGTGTCAGAGGGCTCCTTATTCTGGTTGGCGGCAGCGGGTTCCTTGAAAGCTCGGATAATAGGGTTTTATAATTACATACTAGGGTTTTATACAAGGTACTCATAAGCTACTTGCAGCCATACTTTCAATCCCTAAAGCCAAAATCAAAAGATTTCAGACGTTTGGGGTGTCGGGCTCCCCAACCCGAAGCCTGACGGGCACGTCTTCACAGGGATGACAGCAGACGTTTGGTCCGCTCTTTTCTATGGAATAAACCCTACTACAGAATCTAAAGGGACCCTGCCGAAAGAGTAGGAGTAGGGTTTGGTAGCTCATGGAAACCCTGAACCCTAAATCCCACGCCCTTTGCATCCTAAACCCTAAAGCCGGACCCTAAAGCCTAATGTAAGGCTTTGTGATAAGAAGTGAAGCCCGCAATCCCCCGTCCTCGCCGAGCGCATCGAGCGCGGCCCGTGCGACGGCACGGGGACGCCCGGTTCTTGCATTGGGAAGCGCTTTGGGTTTGGGGGTTTGGGTTTTGAATTATTGGGATTTCTAGGGCTTAGCTTTCACGATTTTGCGTTTAGGGCTTGCAGGGTGCAGGGTTTAGGGTGAAGTGGGGACCACCGACTTTAGCTGCAGCATCAACAGCCTGACACTACCTGTCACCCCAAATACTACGGAGCAGTGAGGTATGACCCGACAGATACAGGGAGTAACCCAGACGATAGCAGAGTCCTTGGAGCCAGAGCCACATGTACTGAAACCCATACTCCCATATCACTAGAAAAATTCCTCAACCCTGGAACCCTAAGCGACAAATCCTCGACCGAAAAACTTCGCTAGATCCCGAGCCCGAGCAGTTGAAGAAGCATGAACAGAAGCTATGATAGACCCTATAAAACCTTATGAAGGCCTTGAAATAACTTTGTGTAACATCCTACAAAACCCTACGAAACCCTACAAAGTCCTGTCGGGCCCTGAAAGGGAAGGAACCCATGACAGCTGTCGTGTTCAGGACCCCTTTCAAAGCAACCCTTCAAGGACCCCTTAAAGTAACCGACTTAAGGAGCCGCCCTTTGAAGGATCCCTAAAGGAAGCCTTAAAGGAGCCCTTAGAGGAACCGAGTTACCCAGCCCTTAAAGGAACCTTTTTGGGGATCCCTTGAAAGAACCCCTTCTAAGGAACCTGTTAAAGGTGCCCTGGAGCCGAGCCCTAAACCCTAGAGGCCCTAGAGCCCTAGACCCTGGAGCCCAACCCTATAGGCCCTAGAGCCCTGAGCCCTAAACCCTAGAGGCCCTAGAGCCCTGAGCCCTGAACCCTAGAGGCAGAGGCCACAGAGCCCTGAGCCCTAAACCCTAAACCCCAAATCCTAAACCCTAAACCCTAAACCCCAAACCCTAAACCCTAAACCAGCGCCCTAGAGCCCCTCAAGGCTCTAATAGCGACTTCGGGCCAGGTCACTGCTTCGCAAGGTTGGCAGACGCAGACCTGCAATCATCTTCGAGAGGGGGGCTTTAGGGTTTTAGGGTTTAGGGGTTTAGGATCTCGAAACTTAGGGTTTTATAGGGTCTCAGGGTTTTTAGGACCCTACACCCTAAACCCTAAACCCTAAACCCTAAGCTTTAGGGTTTAGGGCTTAGGGTTTAGGGTTTTAGGGTTTAGGGTTTAGGGCTTTTGGGGTTTAGGGCAGAACCTACTCTACGCCCCTCGAAGAAAGCTGCTCTTACTCTGACTCAGTGAACCCCCAAACCCGAAACCACACTCCTCAAACCCTAAAACCTAAACCCTGAACCCTAAACCCTAAAACTTAAACCCTCAAGCCTAAACCCTAAAACCTAAACCCCCAAGCCTAAACCCTAAAACCAACCCCCCCAAGCCTAAACCCTAAAACCTAAAATCCCCAAGCCTAAACCCCAAACCTTAGTAAGGCAATCTCAGACATACATCGACTGACTACCCGCTGCTTCTTTCAGCTCCCAAGCAAGCCGTGGCCAGGTTCCGACGGCAAAAACCTGCCTTTTGTGATGGGTTTAGGGTTTAGGGTTTAGGGTTGAGGGTTTAGGGCATGTGTAAGAATGAATCTGACAGTTATACACATTGGACATGTATAAATATGAAGGTGAATACACATATGAATTCGTTTGTGAGTGTGTATGTATATATATATATATATGTGTGTGTGTACGTTTGTATGTGTATATATATATATATAATATCTGTATATTTAAGGAAAACATCAAAAGAAGCATCGAAAGTCGAAAGGTCTTTGATTTGAGTGAAGTTTAACCATTTAGCCCATAACCTGAGAACCCCAAAGCTCCCCGTCCTACATGGATGTGGGGTCCTTTGCTGTAAGGTTTTTTTTGTTACCGGACCTTTTCTCTAAGGGTTTAGGGTTTGGGGTTTAGGGCTTAGTGTTTGGGGTTTAGGGTTCAGGGCTTAGGGTTTGGGGTTTGTGGTTTAGGATTTAGAGTTTAGGGTAGCTTCCACTTCCACTCCCCTCTGAATACGTACCCTGCTTTCGAGAAAAACGCCATGCAACCCTAAATACGTGTAGTTCTCTAAATTAGGGTCCCTTTTGAGGGTCCTTTTATGCGGAAGGCCACAGGACGACACCCCGGGCCAGGAAGGGTCTGCAGAGCACATTTTCTGCTCGGCAGTGAAGGACGGTACAATCATCTGGAAACAACCATGCACAGTCCAAGAAGTGCAGAAGGCATCATCCGATGAGTCAATTCGGCCAGTTGGGGCCTTTTCGAGGCAATGAGACAAAGTTGGCGCCTCAACTTGATGCCTCAGTCCGGGCCCGGCTTCTTCTCGGCTCTGCAGGCTTGCGGTCATCGGTTCAAGGCCGTCCGCCCTACAGAAGAACGAATGAGGGTGCCGTACTATGTTGGGGACCTAAAAAGGGACCCTAATTTAGAGAACTACCCATATTCCTGTCTCCGGCAACCACCCCAGCCTACCGCAGCCTGCTTCTTGGAATGCGCTTTAGAATGTCTGCATAATGGATAAACCATATAGTACAGCATAGAAAAAGTATAGCATCGTGTAGCATAGTACAACATAGCATAGCATAGCAAAGCAAAGCATAGCATAGCATAGCATAGCATAGCATAGCATAGCATAATATAGTATAGCATGTAGCATATAGTATATAGTTTCATATAGTACACTGCCATAAAATAAAATACAATGTAGACAGCAGAAGAGGTAGCTTTGAGATGCTGCTATATGGACGTTATGGTCAGCACAGGTTTTGGCGGTAGAATCAGCATAATAGTCAGTGTCTAGCATGTCTTAACCAGGATCCCTGACTATGAGTATCGGTGAGTGTCAGGCCCCTTTACTGGCGTTACACTTCATAACAAAACACACGCGTAACCCGGGCAAGCATAATTGGGGCGGTGAGCTTATGTAAGCTCTGAACAGTCTTAACCTCAAGGACCCTTTCCATTGCACACCAGTCCCGGCCACTGAACTTTTGATCCTCCTTAGAAATTAGCCCACGAACCCTTCCCTTAAGGATTCAAGCAGCTCATTCTCAATTACTCGTCCAATAACCTACGTAATATAGGGGCCTTCATAATTAGAATAGGGTTTTGGGGCCCATTACAGTATATGCTTATAATAAGGGGCCCCCAACATGGTATAGGTAATTGCATTAGGCACCTACATTAACTGCCGTCCGAAACCCAGGTGCCTAACTGTTGGATACTCTCGACCCCTTAGGGGTCAAGTTATACTATACTATGCCAGATTATCCTATACTGTACCAAACGATACCATACTATACAAAACTATACCATGCTAGAGTATACAGTATACTAGACTATACCATAAGCTATCAACCATACTAGAGTATGCAGTATACTAGACTATACCATAAGATATCATGCCATACCTATAATACTATTATTACTATACTAACCCTAAACCCTAAAACCCTAAACCCTAAACCCTAAAACCTAGACTCTAAAACCCTAAACCCTAAAACCCTACACCCTAAAACCCTAAACCCTAAAACCCTAAACCCTAAAACCTACCCTTCATGCGACAAGGCCACCGTACCAACTTCAAGGAGGGGTCGATGTCATCGCAGGGTTGGAAAGCCTTCCGCTTGCCAGCCTGGTAGGGCTTAGGGGTACGGTTTAGGGTTTAGGGTTTAGGGTTTAGGGGGTTTAGGGGCTTAGGGTTTAGTGGTTTAGTTTTAGGGTTTAGGGGCGTAGGGTGTAGGGGTTTAGGGTTTAGGGGTTTAGGAATTAGGGGTTAGGTTTAGGGTTGTAGGGTTTAGGGGTTTAGGTTTAGGGTTTAAGGCTTTGGGTTTAGGGGTTTAAAGTTTAGGGTTTAGGGTTTAAGGCTTTGGGGGCTTCGGGTTTAGGGGTTTTAGGGTTCAGGGTTTAGGGGTTCAGGGTTTAGGGTTTAGGGGTTTGGGCTTTTGGCTGTTTAGAGACTTCTGTCAAGGCTTGTGTTCGACTTAAGCTGTGTAAAAGCTACCGTTTGTTTTTGGGGGGTTCAAGCATTGAGAGGTTCAGGGAAGAGACGCCCCATGAGCCCCCACAGAAGTCCTTATGCAAATAGTCGGGTCCACATTATAACAACGCATAACGAGGTCCCCCGGACAAAGATACCATAATGTTGAGACCCTAAACCCTAAACCCTAAACCTTAAACCCTAAACCCTAAACCCTAAACCCTAAGTCCTAAACCCTAAACCCTAAACCCGTTCTTGTTTAAGAGCATTTTTCCAAAGCACGGAAAGGCCTTGCTGGACACAGGAGCAGGCGCCGAACCGGTACACATCGCAACGGGCTGCGCAGGAGCTTTGAATCGTCGAGGCTCAGGTTCCCCGCTCTTTCTTTCGTTCTTGACTTCTAGGGCTTAGAGCGATGCCTTCTATGTTAAGGGCTTGGGTTTAGGAGCTTAAGGCTTGGAGTTCTCAGGTTCCTGAACTTGTGGGTTCAGGGTTGTGATCTTGTTGCTCCGCTGTCTGATTAGACCACATTATTAGGGTGCTGTGGCTTGAGGGTGGAGTTAAGGGGTCTCGTTGGCTTCTTGGGTTCGGCTTAAGGCCCTAAACACCCTAAACCCTAAACCCTGAAATATCCTCTGGCCTGATACCGTACACCCAAAACCCTGAAATATCCTAAACCCTAAGCCCTAAACCAGTAAACCATCAACTCCCATCCCTGATCCTCAATCTGTGGGTTTGCGGGTTTTGGGGGAACGAAAAACTCGGAACCCAGCTCTGAGCCATGCAAGCAGAGCGCGCGAAAGACTGCTAGGGCTTCAGGGCTTAGGGTTTAGGGTTTAGGGTTTTATAGGCTTTACTTAGGGGTTTAGGGCTTTAGGGGTTTAAGGTTCAGGGTTTCATACCTTCTTTCTACGAGATTTGCACAGGCTTTATTGGAAGGGCTTTATGGAGCCCTAAACCCTGAACCCAACGTCTGATTCTATACATGAACCTTGCATGGAACCCGAAACCCTAAACCCCTAAACCCAATAATTGGGTTTTGGGGTTTGGGGTTTAGGGTTCTATGCAAGGTTCATGTGCCAGATTTTCCCCAGGATGTGGGGCTTCGGGTCTGTAATTACTGAACTTGGCTTCAGAAGCTGTTCAGGGTTTAGGGTTTAGGGCTCAGGGTTTAGGGTTTCTCCCATGCGGGGTCTTTAGAGGCGACAGTGAGAGGAGGAGCCCGCTCCAGTCCTTGAAAGGTTTAAAGGCAAGGGTATGAAGCGGCCTCTTGGGGGGTCTTGTACCGCCCGTAAGCCAGCACGAAACCCTCAAACCCTAAACCCCTAAACCCTCAACCCCTAATAAACCTTATAAACCCCGAAGCCCCTAAGCCCTAAACCCCTGAGCCACTAAATCCTAAAACCCGAAAAAACCCTAAACCCTAAACCCTAAACCCTAAACCCTAAACCGTGATGGTTTTATGCCACTGGGGCCTTGAGCCCTTATAAATCAGGTTTAGGGGGGTCGGAGGTCTTGGAACAAACATGCCAGCTGATTTTCCAGTCTCCTATACAGCGCCCTGAACCCAAAACCCTCAACGCCTGCACCCCTGACGCCTCAAACCCCGAAACCCTAAACCCCTAACACCCTGAACCCCGACAGCCCCTACACCCTACACCCCAAGCTCTGTTTAGGTTTCGGGTTTAGGGTTTAGGGTTTAGAGTCTATCATCTCTTTGGCGAAGGCCCGAAGCCGAAAAACGACAGGATGTCAAGGATACCAAAAGGAAGAACCTAGCTGCCAAGTATCTCAGGGGAAGTAGAGGTTAACCTTGGGGTTATTGGGATGAAGGTTTAGGGTTTAGAGGGTTGTAGTACCCGAAAGCTGAAACTTACCCACTCTGCTACTAAGAGAACCAGCGGCTGCGGGGGTCTCCTCGAGCTTTTGGTCCACCAGATTTCGGCCCTTTAGCCTTTGGCACACCTGCAGGGGCACACGAAGCTGCACCACAAAATGATTAGTCCCCAAACCCTAAACCTCAAACCAATGAGGGTCTTATTGGCTGCAAGGGGTGCTGTTCTCTGCGTTTTGCGAGGGGGGGTTGGGCCTAAGGGGCTTTGGGCTGGGTCTGAGGTTTTGCAGGCTCACGGTTGAAGAGATAACGGTTTCGAGCTGGTGCTTTGCCCTAAACCGGAAACCCCCGAAGGAGGCTAATGCCTGAGATTCACATCAAGACGCTCATCATCAACCCTAAACCCAAAAGAGGTCTGAAAAGGGCTTCACGCAGGTTTTAACGGGCTTCATAAAGGGTTATAAGGAATTCATACTTCATAAAGGAGTTTACTTTAAAAGGATTTCGGAAGGCGCACGTCCCAGATAGGCCTGGTTGAGGATCGGTCCGAAGATGGCAGAGATTTGATCTGCATCCTGCTTCGCTGCTCGCTTGATCGGGGGTTTGGCTTACGAGTTTGGGTTCAGGGTTTAGGGTTTAGGGGGCCAAAAAAATGTGAGGCTTTACACTGCACCATAACACGACGTAACACCTGTATACATCTCAACACTATCATACTCTGCAAGCCCTGAAATCCGAACACTGCAGAACCGAGGTTCGCCTCCATTGCGCTCGCCATGGCATCCATCAAGACTGTAGTCCTCAAGAGTGGAAATCCTACACCCCTAAAACCTAAACCTGATCCCTAAAGCCCCGCACACTGCACCCTGGCCCTTGTGCCCGTGACCCCTATAAGTCCTAAGCCGTGATTTCACTGAACCCTAAACCCGAAACCCTGCACCCTAAAGACGTAAACCCTGGCAGTCGAAAACCCAGCCTGTAAGGGTTGGGGCTTCAGGCTTGAGGGTCTAAGGTTTAGGATGTAGGGTTCCGTGTTTAGGGTTTGGGTTTGGGGTTTAGGGTAGG
>CAJNDV010031338.1:11300-24010 GCA_905221635.1 Symbiodinium sp. CCMP2456 | reverse complement strand
AGGGGCCTTAGTCATTAGAATAGGGTCTGGGGGCCCGTTATACTACAATTATAATAAGGAGCCCCACAAAATAGTATTGGTAATTATTTAGCCCGCTCTAGTACTTATAAGATTTAGGGTTTAGGGCTCTTTCGGTTTAGGGTTTAGGGCTTTTCGGTTTCGGGTTTAGGGCTTTTCGAATTGAGGTTTAGGGTTCTTTGGTCTACGTAGGGTTTACAGTAGGGCTTGTCGGTTTCGGGTTCAGGGCTTTTCGGCTTCAGGGTTTAATTAGGGTTTCTTGGTTAGGGGTTTGGCAGCTTCCCATGGTCCTTCGACTGCTGCGCGCCGGTGCCACCCAAGCCTGACGAAGGCTCTGATGCTCGGTGCGCGCACGCCAAAGGTCTTGATTGGTCATGACCAACAACTATCCCTAAGTCCTAAACCCTTATAAGCCCTAAACCCTTATATCAACTATCCTTAAAGGGTTGGGTCGCCTTACTGTTTCACAGACCCTACCTACACTCTGCAGTGCAGTTCCTCTTGTTTGGGTAAGCTGGAATCTTCTGGATGGTTCGGTTCCTTACCGCTCTAAGGACTCATATTCTAGGTTCTAAGGCCTTTGGGCCCAAAGACCACACTACATCGGGTTTAGGGTTTTAGGGTTTAGGGTTTTGGATTTAGGGCTTTAGGGTTTTAGGTTTTAGGGTTTTTTTTCAGGGTTTTAGGGTTCGGGTTTTGGGGGTGGTAGAGGATCGAGGATAGAAGGTTTCGGGTTTAGGGCTTTCCAGCTCATGCTCCCACGGTGCCTTGCATCGCGGCAACGCGGAGATAGCGCCGGCAAGATCTCGCCGAGGTGTTGAGATTGCAAGAGTCCACCTAAAGTCCTTGGCCCTACACCTAGACCTTTTTCTTTAGCCCTACAAGCCCTGAGTCGGTTTTGGGTGCACTTTCTCCTAGGAGCCAGGATGACTCTTAAATGTGCTTAACGATGGTAGATTTATAATGATGATCGAACCCGTCCTTGTCGATTAGTGAGCGCCACATTGCTAGCACCAACCACATCGACACGAAGAAGCACGTGTGGTAGCAATACAACGCTTGAGCCTCTGCAGCCTCCGCTTGAAGCCAGAACCGAACCCCGCACACAAACCCAAAAGCCCTTCAACCCCAAACCCTAAATCCTCAACCCTATAAACCCCAAACCGCCAAACCCTAAACCCCGAACTACAAGCGCACCCTGAATCTCCTACCCGGTCCTACCCTCGAACCAAGCCAAGATAGCATGTGAGGGGCTACTTCCAATGAAGGTACTATATGGGGCCTTAATAAGTAGAATAAGCTTTGGGGGGTTTAGTATACTACTATAATTATAAGAAGCATCGCTCAAAATAGTATTGGTACTTTCTTAGGCCCCTAGATTACCACATGAGGAGGTCCGCAGACGAAGGATCTTCCTTTTTATTAGCGGCCTCATCCTCGGGTCCCTTCAATTCCAAACTCCCATCTCAAGACGACGCTCTAGGGGGCTTTGATAATTCGAATTCGGTTTTGGGGTATGACACGGTATGATGAACCATAGTAAAGAACTCTTAGGAATAGTCTTGGTATCTCTAGGCCCTGAAATCGACCCTAAACCCCAAACCCCCTGCAGCCGAAACTGGAAGTAGACAGATAATATAGGGGCCTTAATAATTGGAATAGGGGTTAGGGTATACTATACTATAGTAATAATAGGCAACCCCAAAAACCCTATTCGAATTATTAAGGCCCCTACATTACCCAACCTGCGCGATTGCAAAGAGTCGACTCCAATGCCCAACCCCTGCGCCCGAAACGCAGAAACCGGAACCCTCCGAGTTACCGGGCTTTGGGTTTGGGCTACTCGTCCTTAAATCATCAGGACTCCACGTCTCTGCTTGACGGCGCCCGGGGGGCGACTTTGAGACCGGATCTGCGTCCGATGGTCCAGAGCCAGGATTTGAATCGCAGCCGGACCCTAACCCTCCAGGTGCCTACTCTATAGGGCCCTAGAGGCTCTAGTACCCTCTGTAGTAGGTACCTGGAGGGCTGGGGTAACTGTTCACTTCACCCCTGGGCTTTTCCATTTCTTCTGCGATAGAGCTCGCCGCTTGCTCTTTCTCTCAGAGCTTCGAGGCCTCACGTCGGGGCAAGCAGTATCTCTAACCCTTACCCTCAAAGGACTCATATTTTAAGGCTTTTGGGCCCAAAGACCCTATTATATAAGGCTTCTGGGCTACTTTGATGCTAAGGGTAAGTGACCTCAAGCTCTAGACTTGGTTCCTCTACGTGCTATCGATGCTCCAGGAACCAATTCCGGCTGGCAGATTTAATCCTTTTCTGAAAATGATTTCTCTAAGCTGCTCAAGCAAGCAACAGCATGGATTGCACTTTCATGAAGTCATCATGCAGGGAGCGTGATTGAGACTACAAGCAGCTATAATAAGCTATACGTATACAGTATACACTTACCTACCGATAACCATGCTCACTTGTCCGGATGCTTTACATGCTATAACGTGTTGTCCTCATAAATCCAAGACATAGGTTCACAGATCGATGAAGTTCCGAAGTCTCTAAACCCTAAACCCAATCTACGCTTGCCCCGGCAGCGAGGGCACTGAAATATACTGTTGCCATTCCGGGCGTGGCGCAGGAAGGACTCTGCATTTTCCTTTCGCTTTTTTTTCGGGGGTTTAGGGTTCAGCGTTGAGGCGTTGTCTTTGTCAATTAAAGCTGTTGTGGTGTTCCTATAGCAACCTTACAGTTCGGCTAAAGACACTCCAAGCCATAGTGTGATTCCGACAATGCCATATAGATGATGCTCACGGTGAGGAACGGAGAAAGTTATGATAATGACGGTGATGCTGATGATGATGATGATGATGATGACGAGCATGATGAATGTTGATGATGATGCTGATGATGGTGATCTGATGATGACGATGACGACGATGACAATGCTGCTGCTGCTGCTGCTGCTGCTGCTGCTGCTGCTGCTGCTGCTGCTGCTGCTGCTGACGATGATGATGACCGTGGTTATGGTGTTGATGGTTTAAGAGGACATTCGGAACTAAATGCCACAGAACCTTTAGCCCAGCCCGGCATATGGTGTCACGCTGCTGGCTGCGAACCAGGGAGCAGGAGCCAGTCCTCAAACGCATCAGTCTGGCAAACTGCGGATGTGCGGCTGCTGTGTACCAACCCTACTCAGCCCTGAACCCGAAACACTTTAAATCCGCAACCCCTAACCCGAAAACCGTAATTCCTCCGGTATAGGGGGGGGGGGGGGGGGTAATAATTGCAAACAGGGTTCTGGGCTACAGTGTAAACGAACTATACAATAAGCATTGCAAACTGTTCATGACCATTCTTCAGGCCCTTATACTACACCCCCCTGGCTCTGCAAAGCTAGCACAGGTCGAACGTTGAGGGTCTCAGGTAGGAACACAACATTGGAGAACGTTTTCATGTATCCGGGAACCTATGTCTCAGGAAGCTACGCATGCCTTAAATTAGCTTCCCACAAGTCGATGTGAGTGATAGATATCGGGGCCCTGATAATTGAGAAAGTGCTTTTGAGTAGCCTAGATTGTGCTACGGTTACCTCGAACTGGAATCCTAGAAAGTACTTATCTTCCTATGGTAATTCTAAGGCCCTTATACCATGTGTGTGTGTGCGTGTGTGTGTNNGTGTGTGTGTGTTAGGGCATTCTTGCACACTCCGACGACTGAGACGTTGTCTCCAGCCCCTGCCGTGCACACCGCAAGAGAACACATCGAGCACCGGGGGAGCCCCCTGAACTTTGAAAGCGCCCGGTTTAGGGTTTAGGGTCTAAGGGCTTCATTGAAGGGGGTAAGCTTAGGGTGTCGGGGTTTAGAGTTTGGGGCTTTGGGTGCCTGGGTTACCTGAACCCGACATCATATGCATAACTTGCCTTTTTATGGTTCCTGTTTTCCTGATTTCCTGATACAGGTCCTTGGTTAAAGAAGGTAGGTTAGACCCTAAGCCCCAAACCTTAACTAAGCCCTGAACGCCAAAGCATACTTAAGACGGAGATGTCGGCCTCAGGTTTAGGCAAATATACGTCGACAGGGGTTTAGGGTTGGGTTGACCGCCCCTGACAATAGCACAAAGGCCCTCATCATTCGAATAACCTGTTGGGGTGTGACTCTAGTAACATTATGTTAGAAAACCTAAGGCATAGTTTATGCTTTCTTTATTTACCTGTTACTTGTTTGTTGATTTACTACTGGTGAGATCCATAGTAGTATTAGTATAATATTACTATTAGTGGCTACTACAAGCTATGATTGTTTCCCGTATTCATTATTCTTCGGAAACGGCATTGTCAATTTCTTAGGTGTTTATACTCGTAGGCCCTATTCCCCTAGACCCTAAACCTAAACCCCTAAACCCCCTCAACCCTGAGCCCTAAGCCCCTAAATCCTAAACCCCTAACCCTAAACCCCTAAACCCCTAAACCCTAAACCTTCGTAGGGATTTGGCTAGGGGTTTTAGGAGCCGTTCAGAGGCGCCGAATGCGGGACATGACGACGGCGTTGGTGCTCTTCACCTGAGGCCACCAAGGGCTGTGGTCTTTCAGGGGTTTAGGGGTTAATGTAGGGGCCTTAATAGTTACAATAGGCTTCTGGGGGTTCCTTATCATAACTGTAGTATAATGTACCCCAAACCCTATTCTAAAGCTTCAGAGGCCCCTATATTCTGGGTTTAGGGTTTAGGGCCTATAGAGGACTCTAGGGAAGGGGCAATGTAGGGGCCGTAATAATTAGACTTTGGTTTTGGGGGGTATATGACAAGGAACCCCCACCCCAAAAAAACAGAGTATAGGTAGTTGTTAAGGCCCCCAGCCTAAGGGTCCAGAGGACCCGATAATAAGGTACTGTGATTGCGGATAGTAGTTATCTAAGTTAATCTTTGGGAGAGTATCTGATTATGTGGTACTGGGACCCTTAGGGCTGTATCAGGGCTTTGGGCTGGCAGAGTGTTCAGGATCTATAAGGACCAGGGTGCCACATGTGGGATTCGGACTTGGGTTTTTCTTCTCTTCGGGCATAAATGCCGGCATCAATGCCTAATATAGGAGCCCTAATAATTAGAATAGGGTTTCGGTGTACATTATACTATAACTATAAGAAACCCCAAACCACAAAACTCTACACACCAAACCCTCATTTCGGATCGCTAGGTGTTTCATTGTTCGTTTTGTGTTTGGGTGAAATGGGGGGGGGGGGGTTCAGGAATAAACCCTAAACCCTAAACCCCCTAGAAGATTGTTGGGCTCTGGGGAAGATCGTGGGGTGTCAGGCTGTGTTCGACGATGATCTTGCTGCCGGAACTCCTGCAAAGAACTTTTAGGGTTTTGGGGTTTAGGGGGCTTTGTCTAGTATCATTCCCCGCGAATATCACCCAAACGATGTGCTCACAGACTTTCCTATGCCCTCACCGCACCGCGCTCCCAATCTAAACAATGTTGTCGCACGGTGATAACCATTCATGTGCTTTGCTGCGAACTGTAGCGCGTATGGGCTGTGTTGAACTATAGGTTGCTTTGTCGAGTCTTTGTGAGTGGTAATGCAACAATCGGAAATTCGGGACTATACTGTGAACACCCTGATATTATGAAACTCCGAGACAACACGTTACTCTGCAAGCACGAAACCCTAAACGGCAAACCCTAAAACAGGCCTTGTCTTTCAGGTAAAAGCTATTCTCGCCACCATCCGTACCCATGACCTGCTGGGTGTCAGATTCACACGATTGTAAGGTTTAGGATTTAGAGTTTGGGGTTTAGGGCTTTAGGGGTTAGGGTTTCGGGCTTAGGGTTTAAGGTTTAGGGTTTAGGATTTAGGGTTTCGAAACTTGTATGCCGCAAGCCGCGCTCGAGGACAAGTACCGACTTCTACCGCCCAAGTTGGAGTCGAAAATGTAGCCGCATAGCCTTGATCCTGGGAATCAATTTTCTAAATAGGGTTTCGCTTGTAAAATGGACTATCATATGGGTAGTTCTCTACATTAGGGTCCCTTTGTAAGTCCCCAATATAATGCGGCACCCTTAAAACAAAAAGACCCTTTAAAGAGACCCTCATTTAGAGAACTATCCATATGCAACCGAAGACATTGGTCATGAAAGGCATGGAGCTCTTTCGCGAATACCAGCTCTACCGAACAAGCATCCGCACCTCATCTGAAAAGGCAACTTCCAATCTCTAAGCCTCAATCCAGAGCTCATTGTTGGTCCAGCCCCACCAAGCCCAAGGCAGTGAACCACGGACCGCACGACAGATACTTTGGGGCGCAACACAACACAGCCCATGAGCCCTGTACTCAACGATAGACACTACAATGATAACCCAAGCCCTATAGACTGTAGACCCTGTAGTGATAGAATATGCTTTCTGCAGAAGGTAAACAGCACCTGAATCCTTGAACCTAAAAATCAGAACCAACACCCAAAGTTCACTGTTCGCAGCACAATTTGTAGGTAAAACCCTCTGAAACCCTTCGCGGAAACCCCTAAACTCAACCCTAAGCCACAAACCCCAAATCCTAAACCCAAAGCCCTATACTAAAGCCTACAGCACATTTGTGGCCCCGAAACCCTAAACCCTGACCCCTAAAGCCCTAAACCCCAAACCCCAAACCCCAAACCCTAAACCCCAAACCCTAAACTCTAAACCGTTAACCCTAAACCTAACCCTAAACCCGAAACCCTGAATCGCTCCCGACAGTCCGAACACAAACCCTAAACCCTAAACCCTAAACCCACCTTAGGGTTTAGGGTTTAGGGTTTAGGATTAGGGGGACCCTTGGGGATATAGACCCTCTCAATAAGGTCCCTTGTAAGAGAGCCAAAAGTAGGGTTCAGAAGGGGTACCCTTTAAGGGGTACCCTTAAGAATACTACCCACTGGCATGAAAGCCGATTCAGTTTCAGTTAGGGCTGGGTTGAGCGTCTTCAGGGTTTCGGGCTCATTTAGCCCTAAACCCTAAACCCGCACACCCTAAACCAAGTACTGAAGATCTTGATTCAGGCTTAAACTTTAGCTTAGGTTTTCAGGTTTCGGCTTCACCGAGCTTCGGACGCAAACGTCGGATTGATTTACCTCTTGGCGTTTCGGCTACTAAGGGGCTGGATCTGGGGCTTACCAGAAGGTTTAGGGTTCAGGGTTTAGGGGTTTGTGGTTTAGGGATTTAGGGACCCGATGTGCTGACGCATGAGGCTCTTCGTCATGGATCATGGGCAGTAGTAGCTAGGCAGAGGGTTTTCGGGCTTGGGGCCTAAAGTCCGGGTCAATTTTGATTCTTCATCATACCCTAAACCCGCTTCCAGAGGCAACGGGCTACCTGGGAGCAACCTCTACTCGGAGGTCCATGGGTAGTTTCAAGGGGGTTGTAAGTAGGTGAACAATGACTCCAACCCAGATTAGGGAACTTATAGCCCCACTTGTAACAACCCATGAACCTGCAAGTAAGGTTCCCAGGAATAGGTTGGAAAAGTACAAACAACATGCGAGGCATTTACTGCGCGCGTGCCACATAACCTAAATATATATATATATATATACAGATATGAAAATATGGAATGACTACGAAACTCCCCTCCACCCACCTCTTCGTTTACGTGGCCAGGGTTCGGACCGTTCGTATTCACTTCATAATTGCTGCACACGTGTTTTGTCGCTTTTTTCAAACCGCAAATTCCCGGAATCCATGTTTTCCCCCAGCACAACGCCATATGCGTGCAAAAAACACGAGCACCTCCACCCACTTCCCCCTTTCGCCTAGCTTGGGCCGAATGGTTTGCTCACAAGGAAGGCACAAATTTCTGGAATCTGCGCTTTCCCCCTTGGAAAAATGAGTATGAGTGAGAACCCCTCCGTCCCGGATTGGGACGCTTCATGCTCATGTCATGCGCCTTTGCCTTTTACACGTATTTCACACTTCCTGCAGTGGCCTGGTTGCGTTTGCTCCCAGGCTCTCCATATCTTTTTCCCTTGGCTGGCCCCCCAAAAAATGCGCCAGCAACCCTAAACCCTTAACCCTAAACCCTAAACCCTAAAAACCCTCAAGCCAGACAAGAACACCAGAGAATCCCTGAGAGCCCAAACCCCGAACGCCAGCACATCCTGCAAAGCCGAATCCCCTACTTGGAGGTTCATGGGTAGCTATATACTAAGGTTCCCTTTAAAGGGTACTATAGGGTTTAGGGTTCCTTTAAGGGTTCTTTTGGGGTTTAGGGTTTAGGGTTTACTTGGAGGTTCATGGGTAGCTACAAGTAGGGAAATAAGCCCCCCAAGATGGGTTATAACTATAGTTACGCTACTTATATCCCCACTTATAACTACCCATGAACCTCCAAGTAAACACTAAGTCCTCTACCTACCCCCTAAACCCTCAACCCTAAATCCACAATCAACACACGACCGGACGGCCTTGCGGCCTTTTCTGCGGATTGTATTGGCCTTCAGGTCTGGCAGAAAATTCCGAATCGGGGTCGTACGGTTTAGGGTTTAGGGTGTAGGGTTTAGGGTCTAGGGTTTAGGGTTTAGGGTGCTTGACGTAAGCTACCACATCATGGATGTAACATACAGCAAGCAGTATACTACCTCATCTCTGTAACTCAAAACTACGTTCCGCACCGAGGACCCAGGCGAACCGGCGTGGGCGGGCTTGGGAATTCATGGAATGAGGCTTGGGGTTTAGGGGTTTAGGGGCTGAGGGGTTTAAGGGTTCAGGGTTTAATGTTTCGGGCTTTAGGGTGCAGGATTTCCTGGTCGGGGCTTTAGGGTTTACGGTCTTGTGGTTTGGGATCTGGGTATAGTCTCTCAGGGTTTCAAGGGCTTTGGCCTTAGGTTTGGGGTTTTGATTTAGGTTTAGGGCCAGTTTAGGATTTAGGGTTTTGATTCAGGGCTCATAGGGCATTCCAGGGTCAGGAGGCTTGGTTAAGTAGTAGGAATGCAAGTAAGGTATGATATCAAGACTTACGTGCTAAGACCCCAATGGTGCTGATGAGCCCATGTGTAGCGTAACCCCAAACCCAAAAGCCCCGATGAGATACTTCTGAGCCAAAGTACAATTACCCATGGCCCATGACCCTTCAAGTACAGCTCTCGCCAGTGTACCGGATGGCGGGTTAAGGGTTTAGGGTTTAGGGACCTTTGGGGGAGTGGATTAAAGGGGTTTAGGGGGTTTAGGCGTCAAGCCACCCAACTCCGCATCCTCAATCCTATGCCTTTTCCAACGTCCAAATCTAAATGTCTGGGCCTGCACCTTTGCCGCCACGTCCGCGACCGTTCTGTTGGCCTCGAGACCGATCTACCGATTTGGGATTCAGGTGCTTGAACGGGCATTGATGCTTGGAATACGGCTTTGGGGTGTGTGTGTGTGTGTGTGTACTATCATTCATAACCATACTCAGGAACACTGAGGAAGAGCCTTGGTGATTCTTGAGGTGGCGCTGTTGTAGGTTTTGGTGTAGAGACTTTGATTCTGCACCCGAAACCCTAAAGCCCCAAACCCTAAACCCTAAACCCCCAAACCCCTAAACCCGAACCCCTAAACCGCGCTCTTCCAACAAGAAGCCTTCAAGAAGACAGAGCCTGATTCATTGAAGCCTCTAGCCCGGACCCCTAAAAACCTTACAGCCCATACCCCTAATCCCTACACCCCAAACCTCGAAAGCCTAAACCCATTGGCCTGGAAAAACCGGGTTTGGGGCTTACGGCTTAGAGGATTTAAGCGGAAACTGTACATATCGAGGTCCGAATAAGCATCGTGTTCCCTGGCAGTCCCCATATAACTATATGCTAAAATCCCCACAACCCCCCGGGTACCTACACAAAAGCCTATCAAACGCTATAAAACACTCTCCTAAACGCCGGTGAAGCCGCTGAAAATCCTGACTTAATTCTACAGATTCAGGTCCTTCAACCCTAAACCCTAAACCCCAAACCCTAAAACCCTAAACCCTAAAACCCTAAACCCTAGACCCTAAAGATTTCAGGTCCTTCCGCTAGTAGGCTTCGGGCTCTAACTCCGAGGAGCACTCGACCCCGTCCCTGAACCATCCTAGCCCTAACCCTAAACTCCTAAACCCTAAACCCTCAATGTGGCTTAGGGATTTAGGGGTTCCTTTAAAAGGGTTTTGTTAGATTCTGTAAAGGGTTACTATAAGGGTATAACATAGGGGCCTTACAAGGCGTGTCTGCTGCTACTTGGAGGATCATGGGACTTAGTAAGTAGGGTTATAAGTACCTGAAGTGGGGTTATAAATAATTATAAGTATGGTTACCTGAGTTATAACCCTAATTACTAAGCCCCATGATCCTCTAAGTAAACTCCTAAACCCTAAACCCTAACATAGGGGCCTTAATAATTGGAATAGGGTTTTGGGGCCCACTAGACTATAGGTATAATAAGGAACCCCACCATAGTATAGGTAATTATTTAGGCCCCTACATTAAACCCTAAACCCGAAACCCTAAACCAGCAGACTAAAAGCGCGCGGAGGGTCTTTGCAGGGGGCTCAGGAGCGTCGGCAAGGGCTTAAGGGATTAGGGCCTAGGGGCTTCGTGGTTTAGGGTTCTGCAAGGTCTTTGTTTGGGGGTTCGATTAGATGTCATCAGGGTTTTTCTAGATGTTTGTCATGGCTTTTTTCGGGAGATGAGAGTTCAGAGGAGCTCTACAGCTCCAAACCCTATACCGGAAGAGGATTCAGGGCAATTCGAAGTCGACACTTTACTTGGGTTTAGATGGTTTCGGGTGGTTTACGGGGGCCTAGGCGGTTCGGGGAGAGTTACAGAGTTTCCGTGTTCGGGCTGACGGGGTTCAAGGGGTTTAGGGATTGAACGGTTTAGGGTTTAGGGTTTACGGTTTAGGGTTTTGAACCTCTCTAAAGGGCAGAAGTACCTTTTCGGGGAGACTAGAAATGGCTGGGTAGAGTCATGCTTTCGCGAGCTAATCAAGCCAAAAATGCCTATCAGACCGGGGCTGTGCAACTTGAGAGCCAGCCGCTGGCAATAAAGGCGCCTTAACACTTGCAGGGGTTTAGGGTTTAGGGTTTGAGGGTTTGAGGGTTTAGGGTTTAGGGTTTAGGGTTTAGGGTTTAGGTTTAGGGTCTAGGGTGGGGCATTTTATAGTACAACGCTGTTAGTTATGCCCTAAGGACTGATTCAATGATATCACCAACTACTCCGGCCCCTGTGTTAAACCAAAAGCCCACGAACCTAAAGGCCTAAAGCAGTGTTACTGATCTTGCAGCTGGGGAGCTTCGCCTGTCCTTGTGGGTGATGGCCTTCACGGCTGATTCACCTGCAGGAAGAGGTGAAGCCGAGGGAGGCGGGTCAGTGATCGGGCTCATCCGTATCAAGAACCGATGGGGGTCTGGAATGTCGTTGATGTGCACGAATGTCGATCATGCCCGTGGGTCTGTCCGTCTGTGTCGGAAATCCCCGACCTACCCACATCTCACACTGTCACATGTTGAGCACGCTGACATTTCAAGTCCCGGACCCTCATTCGGATCGATTGCCATGCTGCGTGAAGGGATTTGTTAAACTTTGACACCGTGCGAGCCGCTACACAGCAATCAACCCTAAGCAGGAAAAGTGACACCGCAAAGCGCAAAAAGGAGAGCAATAAAAAACCTAGTCTACAGACAAACCTTGTTGAAGCACTGTTCGACATTCGGGGTGTCGTGGATATTGATTATTTTGATGCGAAGTCCTGCGTGCAGCGAGGAGTCTGAACGGGGATGCCCGTAAACGCCAAAACTGGTCCCACACCCTCAAGCTAATGTGAGCCAAGATGTTGCGAGTGCCAGCGTCTCTTGCTGCAGTTCTTCCTGCCAATCTGCTATGAACTGCAGACACGGTGAGGAGGAAAAACAAGGAGGAGAAGGGGGAGGGGAGGAGGAGGAGGAGGAGAGCGGGGACGAAGCGCAATGGCGGGAGACGGCAAACACTGGACAAAGAATGAAAATTAAGATGACGATGGTGATGATGGTGATAATGATGAGGAGGAGGAGGATGACGATGTCGATGACGACGATGATCACGATGATCAACGCGATGATGATGATGATGATGATGATGATGATGATGATGACGATGACGATGACGATGACGATGACGATGACGATGACGATGACGATGACAATGATGATGTTGGCAATGGTGATGGTGATGATGATGATGATGATGATGATGGTTATGATGATGATGATGATGATGATGATGGTGGTGTTGTAGACGAAACTGATGATGACGCTCACTGTAAACGTCACGACAACCAGGACGGCAACAATGACTGTGTGTACAGGTATCCCTGCAAGGCATTCTATTCCTATTCTTGTTCTAGCAGAAGCACTCGACACACTTAACAACAGCAGTAGTAGTAGTAGTAGTCGTCGTCGTCGTCGTCGTAGTAGTAGTAGTAGTGGTGATAGTAGTAGGAGTAGTAGTAGTAGTAGTAGTAGTAGTAGTAGTAGCAGTAGCAGTAGCAGTAGCAGTAGCAGTAGCAGTATAGTAGTAGTAGTTGTTGTTGTTGTTGTAGCAGAAGGAGTAGTAGTAGTAGTAGTAGTAGTAGTAGTAGTAGTATAGTAGTATAGTAGTAGTAGTAGTAGTAGTAGTAGTAGTAGTAATTGTTGTTGTTAGCAGTAGCAGTAGTAGCAGTAGTAGTAGTAATCGTAG
>CAJNDV010031337.1:31861-43849 GCA_905221635.1 Symbiodinium sp. CCMP2456 | reverse complement strand
GCGGATGCGACGAAACTTTATTACAGGGCATGTATTAATAGCAATAATTAGTAATTATCACAATAACTAGAATAATACGTATAATAATAACTTATAACTATAATAATAACTATAATAATAGCTATAATGATAGTAATAAGTATAGTAATAACTATAGTAATAACAGTAACTATAATCATGGCTTCTCCGAGCTGCCAGGAACCCGGGACATGGTGGGCCCCTCTGGATTGACCACAGAGAAGTTTGTGGATTCTGCCGGGACCACAGGTAAGGTAGTAGGGTAAGGAGTGCTTGCTTGATGGTGTAAGGAGTATGAGCTCGTGTCTGTTCGTAGTGCTGCTTCTTTTCGTGCACCAGCTCCAGATTGCAATTTCAGACCCTCTGCCGTGGGGGCTTTCAGAAATCCTGTTGGGGTTTGTGCTCAGGTGGCCGAAGACCTGTCCAGGCCGAGCTTCCAAGTCCGGCTCTTCTGAAATTCATCTCCGGCGCAGTTGATCTGATGTGGGGGACAGCATAAACAACTCAAGCAGCACCAAGCCGGCCTCGACCTCGCTGGTCCAGTTTGTGCCAGTGGCGAAGCCATCCAAATCGCAAGGACAACACTTGCCCCGTCACTCCAACTCGGAGAACATGTCCGAATGACTCAGACACCCTGCGCTGTCGATGAGGCGGCTAGTGTCGGCTGACGGGCGCTGTGCTCAGCTCCAGCCTGCCAAGCATCCCAGAAGTTGTGGCTCTGGAGAAGTATAAGCTGGAAGCAGTGGTGTTGGAGGTGTTGCGAGGGGTATGCAGCAGTGGTAGTAGTAGTAGCAGCAGGAGTATAGTTGTAATAGTAGTGGTAGTAGTAGTAGTAGTAGTAGTAGTAATGGTAATAGTGGTGGAAGTGGTGACAGTAGTCGTAGAAGTGTAGGAGAATTTCACCTACATCTAGTTTATACACATACGCATCTATTCGTTTGTTTAAATGGATGAATGTTGTGACCTGAATGCCTCTACATATACGTATACATACACGAAATAAACACATAGATAATTAGATAATTAAGTTAACATATATATATATATGTATATATATATATGTATATATATATATATATATGTATATATATATATATGTATGTACACATGTATAAATGCATGCACGTATGTGTATATATTATATATATATATATAGATATACGGGCAACGACCTGTGCTCGCATATCTGGCTTGGAGATTTAGAGGACAGAGCTTGGCCCAAAAGCGGAAGCTGCAGCGGCCGGACGCTCAGTGCTTTGAGCCAAGATCATAGACGCGGTTATTGTCTACGTGCATGGACTGTGCAGTCTGCTACCTTCGGTATCCTGCGGCCAAGAAGTCCTGAGATTCCTTGAGCATCCAAACGCACGGCTAAGATGTACTGAGGAGCCGCAGAAGGTGTCGAGGAAGTCCCCGAGCTGCAACTTATGGGAATTTGTTTAGGGATGTTTCACGGGGCGAATTGCAGCATGAAATGTATGTGTGTTTGTAAGGATGAATGCTTGCATGGGTGGATGGATGCATGCAGGAATCGAGTGCAAGTAAGAAGGTAAGTATGTATGTAAGTAAGCAAGCAAGCAAGCACGTACGGATGTGTGTATGCACGCATGACGGATGTACGAACGCATGCACCTATGCAAGTGGGTATGTGTGTATGTATGTGGCTACGGCTCAAAGATCAGGCACCTGCATCACGAGGCGACTTCTCCCAACTTTAAGATTGTCGCTGCCTGGACTTTTTCCGACCACGCTTTGGTGGGCTACACAGTGAAATCTCGCTGAGCCTCCGGGCGGCCGTGGTCAAGCTCTAGGCGCTGCGGCTGTTTCTTTGGGTCGATGGCTTCGCGATGGCCAGGTGGATGAGGCATGGACGCCCCTGTCCGACTCCGCAGAGGTGCTGTGTGACAAGGCCACGTCTGGACGTGATGCTGGGAGGCGTGCTGGCTGGGCGCGGTCCTATTCCTGGTGGCCGGTGGCAGGCAGGCAGTGCTCAGAAGCCGCTCGTGGTGCTGAGTCTTTGGTGACGGTTCAGCTGCGGCTTCGCCGTCATTTTCTTCACCTTCGTGCAAACCCTGGCGAAGAAGAGCTCCGTCCTGTGGTGCGACGACAGGTTCGTCAGTTGTCGAGCAAGGTGGTTAACTTTCTGGCCACTCTCCTGAGTCTGGTGCCGAGTGGTCGCGGAGCTCATCTCGAAAATGGAGGTTGAGAGCCGTGAGCATGCACTGCAGCGCTGGCCAGCTCGCATGCGTGAGGAGCCTGCTCTTCTTCGTGCTTGGGTCACGAGGCGAGCGAGGAGGAGGCCGACTTGTCTCGTCCCGTGGCGGATGCTGAGAAGATGTGGATGCGCGGCAGTGGGGACGGAACGCTGCCGTGGCTCAGCTGTCGTCTTCTGTGCCTGCATGCGCTGCTGTGCAAGACTGGCTCCATGTGACTTCTTTTCTTTTTATGTCATCATGATGGTGTTTTCGAGCTCGTTACATGCACGCTTGCACTGACACTCATTATCACTCATTCATGTAGCTTTGTCGGCTGACACGCATTTTCGCAAATCACGCATGCATGGAACAAGCCGACAACAGCACGCACTTTCAGCCGCATTTCCTGTGGCCCCTGTCATCCAAGCCCTGGCGGCAATGCCCCCAGGACGCAGTCGTAGGGGCCAGAGGCGAAAGGACTCATGAACAGGCGCTGCGCTGAGCCGCCACCCCTGGACACTGATGCAATGTTGCTGTGACAGCTGTCTACATGCCGACTTCGGGGTATGTCGTGCCTAGCTGCACTCCCGCGACTGCTGGCTACTGTGGCGCTAAAGCCAATTCTCAAGCCGACTGCGACGGTTCTAGGATCCTGGATCTGGCCATGGAGTATTGAAGTGTCTGGGGCGACGTGCGCAGCCCTTCAAGACGTGGGGATGTCATGGCGAGGAGCTTTGCAATCTTTGCTGCCCGCCTGGCATACAGAGAACAGACATGCTCTACATTCTCTACATGAGTCACATAGTTTTTCTGGCTGCTCCTGCGTCGGGCTATCTCTACTGCCAGCACCATGGTCTGGACTGGCCTCAACTCTGTGCGAAGCCCTGCTGTCTCAAGATGCTTTTGGCAGGGTCTGTGTCTGGCAGCCGACATCGTCATGTCTGCCTCCATGCCTGGAGCCTGTGAACCTGGAATGGCCATGCACGAACCGTTCTCCAGATGGTTCTGGGATGCTGGACCTGTCCTTGGAGCATTGAAGGGCTTGGGTGCTGCACTGGATCGAGACAAACCCCAAGAATTTATGAGACGCTGTGTCTGCAACCCTGTAGTGCGTTGGAATGGCATGATCGGATTTTTGCAATTTTTGCTGTCCACTTGGCATACAGAGAATATAGTGGTGCTCGGCATGAGTTTACGATGATTTTTCGTGAATCTTTTGACTGCTCCTGCGAGGGCTGTGGGTGCGCTCTGCCTGGACTGCTTGCAACTTTGTTTGAAGCCCTGATGTCTGTGGGACCGTGCTTGTTGGATTGGAATGGAAGCCTGAAACTCTGTGTGACCGTTGGGTCACCAGCTGTGCTGATGCTGTGTCTTTGAAGCGAAGACATGAGGTCTGCAAGAGAATATCGGAGATTTTGTGAACTGATTTTGGTTTCGTACAAAAATGGAGCCTCTAGCTCGAAAGGAGTTGCCTGGCTCGTGACGAGCCTCGGATGATTTCCTTTTTGCTGCCCTAAAACCTCGCCTGACCTCGTCGAGTGCGGGTGCTAAAAATGTAATGTATGTACCTCGTTGAGCGCGAGTGCCGAAAAATGTATGCATATTATATATGTGTGTATGTATGTATGTATGTATGTATGTATGTATGTATGTATGTATGTATGTATGTATGTATGTATGCATGTAGGTTTGCTTCCATGTATGAATGCATGTGTGCATGTATATTTGCAGCTGTTTGTACTTAGGCATGCAGATGCGTATGTGCGATTGCACATGCGCACATGCATACATACTTACATCCTTGCTGCATGTATGCGTTCGCCGGTATTAATTTATTCATAGATATACATACACATGACGACAAATAAACGTGCGTGTGTGACACGATGTGTTTCAATAAGAGTGCGTGCTTGTGAGGTATAGACGGAACTACAAGGTCGACGAGAAGGCCATGCAAGATATGTTCAACCGCAGCTCGTCTTTGATGGCCACGCACATCAGGAGCACCGTTGCGGATTGAGGGATTAAGTCCACTGCAGCGATGATTTAAGAGTTTGTGTTCAGTTGTTTCGGGCGTGGGTTAGGACTTGAGCGCGCTAGTAAACAGCATTGCGGTTCGGTGTGTTTGAGAAACAAGAGTTCTGGAGATGCTTTTCGATTTGCTATGCCTGGGTCTTATTGACCGGCATTTCTGTTTGCCTTGGAGCCAGGTGTTTCCAAACCCAGTCTTCTTGTCCCTACTAGTGACCTAGTGCCCCCAAGTGCCGGCCCGGCCGGTAGCCGCTGAAACCAAGAAAAAGAAGCACCAAAGAACAGGAAGAAGGCTGAACGGCTATTCAGTCAGGAACAAATAAAGCAAGCGGCAGGCACCGGCAAACCTCCTGTTCCATTTCAAAAGTTGTACCGACCGTCGATCTGATAATTTAGGCCTTTAGGCTGCATGATATATAAGATATACAAGATGTATTATATATGATGTAATATATGGTATATCATGTAGACTCCCGACTCTGGAGTCGAAAGCCGCCATTCCCGAGATTGAGGCTTCGACACGGACTCTAGCGGCAAAATTGACTTCGAGGACCGGACTTCCCTGCTTCCCCATGTGCCCCTGCTTCAAAAACCCTAATGAACCGACATGAGCTGTCGAAAGCATCCAGAACCCTTTGCATGCCTAGAACAATCCTCCGAGCCCCGTCAAAACACCAATGGCCCGAAACTACGAGGCCTCAAACTCCGATATCGTCGGTTTAGGGTTTAGGGTTTAAGGTAAAAAGCCGGCACAGCCTTCTTGGTGATGCCCGAGTGTGAAAGTCCAAATTTCCGTATTTACAGTACCTGTATCCGCTTTGAAGCTGTTGCACGTGTCATGTGAAGCTCATGTTGCTGTGGATGTCGAGATGAGTGATTTCGAATCGCTCGGGTAGATGTAATGTAGTCTTTGAAGTCCTCTGACCTACTCGCATTGGTACGTGATGTGGTTCCACTAGGCTCTAAGACTCTAAAACTCCGATACACGCCTTTCCCGAGCTTAGCAGATATAAGACTCGGCGAGTCGTCAAAGCCGTAAGACCCTGAAGTGGAAGTGGGAGACTCCGAACTGACACTGGCAATGCCGAGCCAAAGAGCCTCAAGCTATGCTGAAAGCCTGTGGAAAGGAGTTCGTTGAACTGGCCTTGGAGCTGGGAATCGCTCCACTGGAGGACGCCGATCATACCTAGTAAACATAAAATGAATACAGAACTTGGTAATAACAATAGTATTCATTATCTTCTATCGTGCGTATTGAGGGCTGATGTGGTTGCATTAGTAGTACATGTATCTGCCGCTTTATGTTTCTGAGTTCTGTTTGCCTGTTTTTGCTGGTGCTTCTTTTCGGGGCCATTGTTCTTGCTAGCAGTGCTGTTACGGTTATTGCTGCTACTGTTAATGTACTGACTGTTTTCGCATTACCGCTGTGCTCTTGCGGTTGTCAGTGTTACATGCTTACTGTTGTTGTTGTTGTGGTCGTCGTCGTCGTCGGGGTGGTGGTGGTGGTGGTTGTTGTGGTTGCTGATGCCGGTGCTGTTGCTGTTGCTGTCGCTGCCGGTGTCGTCGTTGTTGTCGCTGTTGTTGTTGGTGATGTTGATGTTGTTGCTATTGCTGTTGCTGTCGCTGTCACTGTCGCTGTCGCTGTCGCTGTGGCTGTTGCTGTTGCTGTTGCTGTTGCTGTTGCTGTTGCTGTTGCTTGTTTGTTTGGTTAATGTTGTTGCTGTTGTTGTGGCGGCGGTGAGTATCGAGCATGCAAGTTAATCATAGGGATTGCGCCTGGTTTGCGAGCAGTCTTCATATTACTAGTCAGTATCGCGAATATGGGTGCGACCATGATATCTGCCATAAGTCATAACTCTCACACTAAATTCGATTACTAGACGTACAATTCTTGATCGCGGCATGTGGGACCATCCTCGCCTGTATTGCCCGAGTTGCGAGAGTCTAAACCCCAATACCCTAAACCCTAATACCCTAAACCCTACTGCCCTAAACCCTAATACCCTAACACCCTAATACCCTAACACCCTAATCTCCTAACACCCTAATACCCTAATACCCGAATACCCTCATACCCGAAACCCTAAGCCCTTTTGGATCGTGCGAGGCGGAGGCGGTCAAGGCAGAAATGGAGCATCAAGAGCACAAGGCCGGAAGGCATGAGCTTCTTGAGGCGCAGGTTTCCATGGTCGTCGTCTCCCTCGGGTTTTAGGGTTTAGGGTTGGTGACTGATGAGAGGGCTCCTGGAGAGTTAAAGCATCTTATTTTCAGATTAGACTGGAAGGTGCCAGTTTTAAACCATGTGCCGTCACAACTCAAGTCTCCAAGTGGTCCGAGGCGGACCTGGAAGCGGGTCCACGTGGCCGAGTGCGTGGTACTGGCTTGTCCATTTGCAAGGGCTTGGGCTGCTAAGTCACTGCCAAGTCGGCCCAGGGGCAGTGCTGTTTTTTCGGTGGCCTGCGCCTACAGTACCTACAACAGTAGCGTCTCTGTGCTCGCGAATGCTTGCGCTTGGAAGCACTTGGCACCGGAACACTGCAGATGGGCCAGGTCGCTGGGCCTCCTTGGACGAGCCGAAGCTCTTCTGAGGCCATTAGCTCATTAGCCTGCAAGTCCTCTTCCCACACCTTAGACGAGAGGCGAGAGCCTCGATGGTGCTCGCAGAGCTTCTGCCGCTTGCAGCGAGGGGCTTCTCGCATGATTCGCTCTCACGCTCTCTGTTTCTGTCTCTGTTTCTCCCTCCTGTGTACACACGCACACACTTTGTTGCCTGAGCTCGCAGGCTACGCTGAGTGGAAGAATTGATTTTCCAACGTTTCACCGGCCTTGCACTTGCTCTGCCGTGTCAAGTTTGTCTCCCAAATGCCTCACCGAAGTCCCACAGTCCAAGCCTGAACCTCACAAAGAAAATTTTGCAAGTTCGGGTGCAGCAATGCCCCACAGATTGCTTTAAGTACCTTGGTCGGAGTCGTACTCGACGAGCTGGTAGTCTGGCCGGCCGCAGCTGCCGGTAGACTGCGATGGCTCTGGGTAGTGTGATTCGTGACTCCTACCTGGCCTTTGCCAGAGCTGTCGGTGGTTTCTCTGGTCTGGAGGTCCGGAAAACTGCCAGGCTATCCCGGCCACAGGGCCGGTGCCAGATCGCTTCGAGACACTAGACAAAAGCTCCATGTGGCGATCAATAAGTGAGAAGATGCTGTTACAGCCGGCAGATGCGAAGTAGGATCATGAAGGGCTTCGGATTGCTCGCGGACCTGCCTGCTGGCCGCGCTCAGCTTCAATGCTGTCGCTGCCGTGAAAGTAGCACAGGTTCAACTTCCAACATGAACAAGCCTGAGCAAGCTACATGAGCTTCCCCCTTCTAGACCTGATCATGTCCTGTTGGATGCTCCTACGCTGCTCGGATCGGCACGTAACAGGCAACTACATCGCTGATTCCTTTAGAACCAGGGTGAGAAAAGTGCTCCATGGCATGGGTGCGGGCAGCGACAAGCGCAGCCGCAGCAGAAAGGGAGGCATGCCGATTTGAGTACTTTCTGCAGATGTGCTTGATGCGGACACAAGGAGTGTGCACTGATGCGAGCCGAAACACTTTCAGCCTTTCAGGACGCGTAAAGACAAAGGAGCGGCGCAAGCGCCACAGCAGCAGCGTCTCAACTGCAGACAGACATGTTGGAGCCATTTGTGCTCGGCAAGTTCGATCGTCCATGCCACGAGATGACGTGGGGTGGACCATGCAGGTAGAGCCACCTGCATGCTTGCATGATCTCGCATGCTTTGTTGTGAGAGCTTTATGGCGTGACAGCCCGGTGTCGTCAAGTCTGCAGTGTTCGGCAGGTTCGCGCGAGAAGAGGGTGAAGCATGGCAGGCCAGGCCTGTCTGCATAAAAGCTTGCTTCTGCACATCCCTGGTCCCTCTACAGTGTAATTCTATGTGGTTCTGCAAACGGCAGCAAAGCTGGAAGCAAAGGAAGGGAACCCTCAGAAGCATCCGCAGCACTCAGGCGGAAGCGGCCACGCCGCAAGCAGCTCAGAGATCATTCCTTCGCAGTGAGGTAGCTACTTAGCTCCGCAATTTTCACCGCAGCTTCCGGGCAAGGACGGACACACCTTGACACGAGCTATCACGAGCTTGACACTTGCAGCTTTTGTGTATGCGGTGGACTTGCAGGGCAACCCAGCGATGAGATTTAAAGGAATCTAAAGGCCTCAGCGACAATAACGCGAGAGAACTCGAAAAGCCTAAACCCTAAAAGCTACAAGGAAGAGGCGTGGCAATGGTCCCCGAGCATAGGATGCAAGGAACCGTAAACCTTAAACCCTAAACCCATATCAGCTGGGCGGGTGGGAAAAAACCATATATCATATATCATTTTTCCTTGTCAAAATCCTAAACCCTAAACCCATATACCAGAGCCTAAATGTTAGGTCTGGCTACTGTGGCCGCAGGCCACAGCAAAGCTTGTACAGGCTGGCCAAGCTTCCGGCAGCCTCCATACCTTGACATAGGGGCAACATCGATTCTAGACTGGAACCTAGTCTAGTATATTGTGGTATACTACAGCATATTCTAGCACAATATACTAGATTGTAGACTAACTTGACATCCACAAAGCCCGATGCGCTGGTTCCTGTCGCTGCATCTGGTAAGTCTCTGTGCCGGGCGCTGGAGTCCGGAGCGCAGCCGAGCCTGGGGGCGCGGAGAAAGCTGGCGCCTAGGAGCGCTCCAGATGTCAATCAGTTTAGGGTTCATTGGTTTAGGGTTTAGGGGTTCAAGGGTTTAGGGGTTAAGGGGTTTAAGGGTTCAAGGGTTCAGGGGTTCAGGGGTTTAGGGGTTTAGGGGTTCAGGGGTTTAGGGTTTAGGGCAGTGCGTCTTCAGGCCATTCCAGGCCTAGGCCTTCATCTACGCGTGCGTGTTTGTGAGTACGTTTTACATACTAAGCATTGTACCCTCACGCACACATTCGTGCATACATGCATGTGTATTGGTTTATGGCCTGTCGTGGTGCCTAGCCCCTGGTATACACATCTTCATGCATGCGTACCTACATACATACGTGCATGCATGCACACATTCGCATGCGCACCCACGCATAGAGACAAACAGACAGACAGACAGACAGACAGACAGACAGACAGACAGATAGATAGATAGATAGATAGATAGGCAGATAGAGGTATGCGAATGTTATGTACGTATAGAAAGATACACAGAACAGTGTGCACTCCAGCTCCTCCTCTGCAAAAATTTGAGCATCAGAAGCATGGCTCTTCGGAAGCCGACAGGGCTGATGTTGCAGGTAAAGTGAAGCATCTGTGTTGACAGACCAGCTGCCTCAGTACCCGAGGCAAACTACCTCCCGGCGCACTGTGCCAACACATTCGACCTGTTTGATGCGCGATGGTTCGACACCACGCCAGTGACCAAGTGGCTGATTAGGGCGCGACAGCACGGAAAGCGAGTATTCTGAGAATAGAAAGTCAGACAGAGGAAACAACATCTTCTCGTGAGGCTCCTTGCTGCCGAGCGCGAACTCCGCATAGCAAGACGCTTGGAATCAGCTTGGCACTTTGGTTTCCTTTGACATGCTCCGAAAAGTGTTTAGTCTCAATTCTTTAGTGCCAGGAGCAGCAGGGTTCTCGGCCTTGCGTGTCTTGCTGCACGAAGAACTCTTCTTCAGAGATGGGGCAGATTTCCTCGACGACATGTCCAAGCTGCTTGATGTGTTCCGCAGACAAGGACCCTGGGACATGATTTAGGCGCAGGAATCCCCAGCGGCAAGTTGCTTTCTCAGGAATGTCGACCATGCTCGTGCTTTTCGACGCCTGCTGGCGACCAGATTCCGGAGAGCCAGGAGAAGACCTGTACATACCCGGGGTTCACAACAGTGCTTCGGTCCAGTGTCCGACTCACACGGTTCTCAGGGCCTTTGGCCGAGGAGAAGCATGGGCAAAGAAACGTTTGCATCAGTACGTAACTGCTGTGGTGGGTCGCTTCGCAACGGATCCTCGTGTGGCGATCTGGGACATCTACAATGAACCCACCATGCGACAGAGTGAACACTTGATCTTGCCAAGACTGGCTGCTATCAACGGATGGGCTGCTGGAAGATACCCCGAACACTGGCTTTTGGACGGACCGAAGCTCAACACCATCCTGCCCTTGGTCAGACAGGCCGGTTTTAGTTGCTTGCAGGGAGTTTACCTCGAGTTTTTGAGTCCTTTATCGCAGGCCTTTGAATGGGCCAGAGAAGTTAACCCGGTGCAGCCGCTCACCACGGCAGTGTGGGATTTCCCGAACAGCGAAGATGACGAGGACGTGAAAGAGTACAAGGACGGTGAAATGGTCATGAGAGTGGGCGCGCTTCGCTCGGCATGTAATCCAGGCCACAGTCAACAGCGAGATGGTAGATCTGAGCGACATCATCTCAATCCATTGCATCTTGTCTAAGCGTTGGTCTTGGCAGCCCTGCCGCCTCACAGCTGCTGTGTCCTTCAGAAATCAGGCTATTGCTCTCCTGATGAGCTGGAGCAGCACATCAGGGAGCTTGCGGCGAAAGGGAGGGGGCCGGTGCTGGTGACAGCTACTCGCCAGAACTTGGAGCCCAAGGCTGGCGATTTTGGATTCCTCAGATGTGATCGGCTCTCGATGCGAGGAGTTCATGGCACGGCCTCGGAACTCGACGCTGACCAACAGCCTGCCAGTGCTGCGTCGGCAGGCGCCAGAGTTTATGTTTCACTCAGTTAAGACATCGACAGATTGACATGTCTTCGCCTTGATTGTCCGAGTTGCGAGCGCTGAAACATCCCTGAACTCCAGACCTTGTTATCTGATGAATGTGAGCTTGTGCCTTGAAGGTTCCGTCGACTAAACTCTAACATGGGGGTTTCCGATAATAGGGGACCGGAATTCCGAATATGGTACCCCAAATGGTAGGATCCTTATTATAAGAACCGCGAAATAAGGTACCCACTATTTTCGGAAACTCCCACATTGTCACATAGGTTTCACCTCCAACTACCCCGAAGCCCTCGACTCCCCGAGCTCAGGGGGCCTGGGGCTACACCTGGGGCCTCTTCCAGGGCCGAGCCAACACGCATGTGCCTTGGAACACGTGGTTAGACATCGCGCCCTCGGCCGCAATCTGCACCGGGGCCTCTGGGTAGTTTTCTAAATCAGGGCCCCTTTTGGGGTCCTTTTTATAAGGGTGCCGTACTATATTGGGGACCTAAAAAGGGACCCTAAATAAGAGAACTAACCATCGCTACCGAGGAGCTGGGTATGGAAGGTCCCTGGTTCCATGATGTCTTCTATGGGAACGGTACGGCATACAGCGAGGAGGAGCTCAAGGAAATCTGGTGGCACACTACCGGAAGCCAACTGCGGCTCTGAGAAAAGCCGCGTTTCCATCGGCTTCTGAGGGTTCCAGGATCGTAAGTGTCGTACTCGAAGAGATAAGGTGTGTATATATATATATATATATGGAAACTTGCACAGCATTTTTGTCTCCCACAGAACGTGCAAATCTCCACTTGGTTTGAGATGTCTTTACTACTAAGGAGCCATGATGCTGAAAATGCTGCGCAGCTTCCGCTCCTGCCAATGCTACTGCTGCTCCTTCAGCAACAACGACCACCGACCACAAGAACAGCAACCACCACAACAGCTACCTACCACTGCTACTACTACTGCCACTACTACCACTACGACCACCACTACCACTGCTACCACCACTTCCACTACT
>CAJNDV010031337.1:0-31766 GCA_905221635.1 Symbiodinium sp. CCMP2456 | reverse complement strand
ACCACCACCACCACCACCACGGCACCGGCGGCGGCGGCGACGACGACGACGACGACGACCGCCATGCTGCTACTACTACTCCTACTGTTGCTGTTGCTGCCACTCCAGCGACGATGACGACGACTACCAGCCATTGCGAAGACTAGGACTAGGACGAAAACTACGACTATAAGAAGAGGAGGAAGAAGAGGCAATGCTTCTGATGATGGCGGTGATGACGACGTATGATGATCATCATGGCGATGTTGATTCGTGATCACACCTATGGTGGTGGCAATGATGTTGATATTGTTGACAATGGCCAGCAGCATGGGGCATGATCAAGATGGTCATGAACATGGTAGGCAGAGCTGTGCAATTCGTATGGAGGTGACGGTCATCGGGTTATGACATTCATGGCTGCTGACAGCGAAGAGCTAGATCCTCGCCAGGGTATCTCCCCTTCACGGCTAAGGGCACGGCCCGTGCAACCTAAAACTCCGGAGAGGTGACTGAGGACAATAATGGATCACATCATTCACGCATAAAGCCAACACGCCGATTTCATCTTCAAAAAGATGAGCCGCTTAGCCACGCCAATGTTGCACATCTCGGCTCGTTCTCCCATCTTGACCATCGCAGCTCCCACAGTCGCTCCGCCACAGAAGATGGCGTTCGCGGCAGAGGAATCGCAGGAGGGAAATGTGGTGCTCTACACCGTTGTCGGCTTATACCTCGCACTGCTGACTGCAGCTTAGCTTGGACTACTCCAGTCTTGTTTTTATATTCTAGTCTCAGCCCTTTTCCACTTTTTTGTCTGTTAGAGTCTCAGCTTTTCCGCCACAGAACGTAGCCTTATGCAGATTGCAGACGAAGTGAGGTGATTGCGAAGCTCGCACACAGAAGGAAGCAAAAGCAGGCTGCGGTGGTTGGGAAGGTGAAGGCTCACTTCAGCGGCTCCTTCGGCAAATTCACGTTAATGCTCACGACCTTCTCCACAATTTACTCTGGCTATACCGTGACTGGAATCCCGGAGGAGGCTTTCAACAGAGGCTACATATCACTTAGATGGATCGGAGCTACCTTGGTAATCGTGGCCGGGATGTTGCTGCTGTACCCAAGGCTTCGGCGCTTATCCGTCGAGCGGAGCTACACCAGCCCTTTCGACTTCATCTCGGATCGCTTCGGTACCCGGCGTTTGAGGCTCCTTTGTGCAGCCTGCGGCGTTGTGCCGATGCTTTTGTATATCGCTGTGCAGATGGTCGCCTTTGCGGCTATGGTCGAGGGCATGACGCTCCAAGTTATCCCGAAAACACCCTGCATGCTGATCTTCTGTGTTATCATCATCACCCTGGAAATGTTGGGCGGCATGAACAGTGTCGTGTTCACAGATGTGGTGCAGTGCCTTGTCATGCTGCTCTCGTTCCTGGTAACTCCATTTGCCTTGGGGCTTGAATATGGCTTTTTACCAGAGATGGCGCCAGGTGATTGTGCCTACCTTAGCCATGTCTCTCCGAACTCCACAAGCTCTCATGCCGCACCCGTGCCGTGCGTCGGGAGCAACTGCCTTGCAGCCGGCTGCATTGCCGCCGTCAGGCCGGACTTTTTCTTGTTTCCCAGCAGATCCGATTTCTGTGATGTGTTATTTTTCCTCTTCAACATGTTGGCGGCACCGGTTACGCCTCACATGCTCCAGCGTGCATACCTTGCCAAAGCTGATGCTGATCTGCGTTGGGTAATCGGGGCGATGCTACTTGCGCCGTTTATTGCGCAGCCACCTGGGATTGTGATTGGTCTGGTGAAGGCCGCAAACAACCCGGCGTGGCCTCCCATTGACCAAACCGCGACAGCTTTTTCCAGTGTGATGGCGCAATTCAAACTGGTCGGAGTGCTCCAGTACGTGTTCGTGTCTGTGATGACCTGCTGTGCGCTTGCAGCCATCATGTCAACTGCAGACTCTGCGTTGATGGGGGTTTCGAGTGTGATCTCCAATGACATTCTCTCGAAGACCTTGCTTCCTGCTCTCTCGAGCGAAAATGTGGTCAGGGCAGGCACTGTTGCATCGCTCTGTGCATGCATGGTGTCCTTCTTCCTTGGGAACTACCTGACAAGTACACAGATGGGCGCCATCAAGAGTTTCAATGGGGGTATGATGATGCAGCTGTTGCCAGCTTTTGGCATGGGGCTTTACACTGAAGTGTCAGAGCGATCCATCACATTGGGAATTGTAGTGGGCCTCCTGTCGCTGTTGGTTCTTGTCATATGTGGAGATTCTTTAGGGAGCTACGTGCCGGACATTAGTCTCTCGGCTCTCCTCAACTTTCTCACGGTGGGCCTTTCCCATAGCATGCACTGCCTAGCTGATGAAAGTGCGAGCAAGCTTCTGAATGTCAAGGCGATCCGTGACATGATGGCCTCTTCCAGAGAGCCCAAACTGGCCCTCGTTGCTCTTATGCTGGGTCTTGCTTTGGCATCAGCACCATGGTACAGCACGCCCGGCGCGCCGGAACCCATAATCTTTGGTTTCCCTCGGTGGGGCTGCATTCAGCTTGGAGCCTTTGTTGTGGTATTTGCCCTGGGGATGCTAACCGTGACCCTGTGGAAGCCGCCCCAGCCTGCAGAGAAGACTGTTCCGCCTCCTTGTGATGTGCAAAGCGTTGTGGAAATGCCGGCCGATGCAGCCACCAAGTGCTAGCGAATATGCGGCTCTCAGCGCATTTCTCATCAACTTCGCCACGGTAGGGCTCAATTAGGATGTAGGCTGTGTGCCCCACCGCCGAATGGCGAAAGGGCGCAGGAGGCTTGCGCACGATCCACCATGTGAGGCAACAGCCACATGCAGAGACGCACGGTCACTTACACGGCATCCTATGGCATTTTGCACTTAAGCCGTGGGCTGAGGTAATGCGAAGAAGCAGGGAAGAAGCAAGTCTGCGAGCCCTGCGAGCTTGTCTCCAACGCCTGAGCCTCAGATCTTGGAGTCTGTTCATGGAGAACCTGTTTGTTTGGACTTCCTCGCAGAGCGTGTGGTTTCTGATTTCATCTGATTTCTAGTATTCTTGTGGCTGGGCACCGGAACGCATTACGAGCTGCCAGAGCGTGTTGAAGTTTGAGGTCGGCTGCTGGCTCCTCGCCGAAGGCCGCATTTTGCGGCGAAAGCTTTCCAACCTGTGTCGCACTGCGGCCACAGCTCAAGAAGCCCCGCAGCTCTACCTCCTCCCTCTGTCCAGTTTGATCTCATTGCAGCCTCTTGCTCGAGCCAGGTGCGTGGAGGGTCCGCGGCTCCATCGCCGGTGTCTGCATCGCACGAGGGCCCGGTTGCTTCGTCTCGGACTACTCCCGGCAGTGACTGCAAGCGTTTGTTGGATCCTACGCTCCTCTTGCTCTCAGGCCTTGCTCTCAGGCCAGTCTGGACCACATCCCGGCCTCGCCCGTGTCGGCATCGCCCGGTCGGAGCCTCTGAAGAAGACCGAGACAGAGACACACGGACGGGAGAACGCCGGCCGATCTGCGTATAGGTTTTTGTCACGCAGCATTCGTAATTGCCCCGGGCCTGCACGACAATAATTACAGGACATGGCTGGCATAGTTTCCCCAACTTGTCCCGCCAACTTTTAATTACGTAATTAGTCTAGTCGTTCCAGCATCGTAGACCACTCACAGGACGGTTTCAAGGGGCAGTCGTAGGCTGGGCAATGTCGCATTGGCAAACTCACAACCGCAGCCTCAGTGCTCAGCATCAGATACAAGGAGTTGTGGAGAACTCACGTGTTGTGTTCCGGGCCTGACCAGGCCTTCCTCCGTTTGAGCTGGAAGGAGAAGATATCTCTGGGCAGGCAGGGCCTTACTGACCTGAAGCCTTGTATGCATGTGTATATGTATATACCATATATAATATCATATATACGACACAAGATACACGTACATGCATACATGCAGACAGAGATAGATAGGCAGACAAATAGATAGACAGACACATTGGTAGGTATGGAGATAGATGCACGTATGCATAGATAGGTATTTGCATATCTGCACACACTGAACAAGATATGTGATCGACGTCCTGCCAAACATGAGCAGGCGGAAGATGAGGTGACCATTAGCAGGCCATGGAAGCCATCGGGGCTTTGACCTCAGCGAAGCTGCAGCTGTTTCCTTGATGTGGTTGAAGAGTTTGGGCGGACTTGAGGAGTAGGGTCTGGGGTTGAAGGGTTCCAGGTGGCTAGGCTCTCGTCGTCGCCGTCGTCGTCGTCGTCGTTGTGGTCGTGGTCGTGGTGGTCGTTGCCCACGACCCGCACGAGCGTCCGACTGAATGAATACTCATACTGTTCTTGATGGTAACGGTGGTGCTGCTGCAATCTATGATGATGATGATGATGGTGATGATGATGATGACGACGACGACCCCTTAGTCTGAGTGTGAGGGCAGCTTCGTTAATGTGACGGCCGGGGTGATGGTGCGAGTCGAGTGGAACTGGTCTGCAACAAAAGCGTTTCGCGACCCCCGTTTCGCCTGCATACGAGTCTCCGACGTCAACAGATGTCAACAGTTAACAGTCATCAACAAGGTTCGTCAGAATCCAGACCTGGGTTTTCGGAACTGGGTGAGCATGGTACAAAGCTGGGATGCCGTGCAGGGAAGAAGCTAAGTGTTTGCACCTTTTGGCAACATCTGCATTCGGTGCCCGTCCGCAGCCGCGGCTGTCTCGTGCTCCGCCAAAGGCGCAGACGAGCGGCCCGACGAACATGGTTGCTTTGACTCACCAGCTCAGCGAAGTAGACGTCGTAGACTCGTCGTTGACCGTATAAGTATAGTCCTGCATCATCTAGAAGCAAGCTTTCGACATTGAAGCGGTTTGCGCCATGAACGGGTGGCGGATCCCGCGGGCGCTGGCACACGGGATGGTCGCTTGCTTCTAGCTTCGAGGACAGGACGGAACAAACGAGGGTCATGTGGCACATTTCTGGTGAGAAATGGCGGCGAAGACGTGCCAAACTGACCACATGGAAAACAACCTCGCCTGCGTTGTCCGAGTCACCAGAGCCCAAAGGACACCTGCACATTTCTTCGCACGACGATGGAGCGTCCTGGGAAGACCTTGAGCGATGCTGCTTTCGCAATGTCCCTTGGCCATGTCAATGTCTTCACTCTTCATTTCGTTGCGCACTCATTCGGAGCTGCTGTCGTCGGGTATCGCAGCCACGGCAAGGGCCCTCACGAGTCGTAGCACTCCATGTCCCGAGGATAGTGCCTGGTGCTGACCAAGAAGGCCGTAGGACAGGGAACTGCGGGAACTGTGCAGAAGGGTTCTTGCGGGAGATTTTGTTTGCGCGGCTGCTGCCCATGGAGTCTCCCCGCTACTGTTTTAAAGCAAAACCCGAGCAAGACAATTCAAGCGCAGAAGCGCAGAACTTCATTGTGCTTGTCTCCAGCAGCTTGAAGCTACAGGCCTGCCCATGCAGTAGCAGGAAGTGATCCGCCCCTCCTCCTCCTTCTCGTCCTTTTGCTTCTTCTTGTGCTTGTACCACGACGATTATGAAACCACTCTTGCTGCGACGACTATGTATGACTCGGCTACAACTGGGATTGCCATTCATCTTGCGCCCACCAGAGCCACCAGAGCCACTGGTCACACTATTCACTATTCCTGCGACTGTTGTACTGCTGACGACTACTACTACCACTACCACTACCACTACCACTACCACTACTACTACTACTACTACTACTACTATTACTACTACTACTACCCTCCTCCTGCCGGAGCCAAAAGAAGCATGCGTGATTTCAGGCTTGCCTCGAAGGGGACCGAAGCCAACACGAGCTTATCTCACGGATGGCTTCGAGCAGCTGGGACACAGAATCCCATGAATGAAGCTCCATGCCCCTGCGGGGCTTCCAGGATTCTCGTAGCATTGTAGGCAGGGATAGCTGTTTGAGTTTGAGCTTCGGAAGCTGCTTTTGTCGTGGGCTGTGCCAGTCATGCAAGGGCCCCTGTAGCCCAGCCCCCAGAACCAAATAGCAAAGCTCAGGTCAGCCAAGCTCCGGCAGCGCAGTAATGACGCCGTCGAGAGCCAGGCCAGCCCCACGAATCGAGACACCCGGCATAAAGGTTTCCTTGAGGTTTCTCTGTGGGCCGGGGATGCTGAGCAAGTTCTGATTTTTTTGAGTTCATTGCAGCCGTGACAGCACCCGGCAGCTCAAAAAACGCCCCGCAGGAGGGGTCACAGCTCAGGACGCGCGTGGTCTGGGAAGGCCTGCAGCCCTGCAACCTCCCAGCTCCAGCTTGGGGGACTTGGTCTATTATTCTGAAGGATCGGGCCAAGGCCAAAGCGGCCAAAGTCAAAGCCCAAGAGGGGCCTTCTCGCCAGCGCGGACAACCGGAAGATTCAGGTTTTTGCCCGAGAGCTTGAAGACAATGCCTGTGCCGCCAGTCTTCCCCTCCGTGCGCAATCGCGCGAACGCTCCGACCGCTCCGAATGATGAAGAGGATGCCCTGGAGGCACCAGACTCTCCCCTGTCACCCGGAAAGACAAAGCGATCGCCCAAGGCGAAGGCTATGAGCCAGTCCTTCTATCTTGACAGGCCCAAACCGAAGCGCTTGCATCAGGGCGGTGCCTCTGGTGGGGAACAGTTGCAGCTCACGATCGAGGGCTTCGAGGCACCGAAGAGGGAAGCGAAAGATGAGTTGTCCCCGTCGCCTTCGAGCAGCATGAAGAGGATGGTCCTTGAGAAGGACGCAATAACAAAGTCTTGAGTGCAAGTTCAGACCGCGAATGCTTTTTTGCGAGTGTTGTGCACAGAGCTTGTGCGTGAAGCCAGTCTCGAGATCCTGAATGCTTTCGGTTCGCAGGAGCACGATGCCAAAGATGTACAAAAAGCGAGACGCCTGAGCTCGCTTTACGTGCGGGGCTGGACGCAAAGAAAGGCCATGCCACCTGCAAGCGCATCGCACTGTGTCATCGTCCTCCGTCGTCCTCGGTCAGTGGTCCTACCGTCGTTTGTCGTTCTCCGTTCGATGTTGTCATTTGTGTCGTCGGTCGTCGTCGAGTGTTGTCGTCTTCCTGTCGCCGTTCTTCTCCACGCGTCACTTTGGAGATTGCGGAGGGACTTCGCCTTGCCATGTCTGTGTCCGGGCGCACGTTATGCAGTTATGCGTTCAGACGGAGTAGGCGTGTGATGGGTCTTGGAGCGTGGCCCAGCAGATGTCTAGGTTGTCTTCTGCCCTGCATCTCTCCCTTGTGTTGAGATCACCGGCCCACGGGCGAAAAGATGCCGAGCCTAATGTGGCGAAGATCCTTCAAGCTTAGAAGCTGAAAGTTGCTGCACGTGGTCTTCGCTGTTTGGTCGTCCTCCGTCCGCCCACCGGCATTCCCGCCCACGCGCCTGCTCGTCCGCACTTCCGCCGGTCCATTGCCGTCGTCGTCGTCGTTGTTGTTGCCACTGCAAATGTTCCATGGGCACAGGCATCCAGCCTTGTTGATGATGATGATGATGATGTTGTGGAAGATGGTGCTATTGTTGCTGCCTCTGTTGATGCTGGTGACTTGTGCTGTTGGTGATGGTTGAGGTGGTGGTGGTGTCACTGTGTCACGGTGCCCTTGGGAGGATGAGTCCGACTCCACTGCCGAGGGTGGTGCCAACGAAGAGGCGCGCACAGAACATGTCTGTCCAGCTGGTGCTCGATGTAAAGGCTCGCAGTTGCAGAGTGGATCCCCGTAACACGCGCCATGCGGCATGCGCACGTTAGCAATTTCCAAGCCACTGCGGCAAAATCTGTCGAGGAGGAGGAGCAAGAATCGCCTTTAGAGCGCCTCTTGCAACTTCAGAAGGAGCTTCAGGAGCCGACGTGTGGGAGCTTTTACTTTTTGCTCACGTGGAGCTGCGGCACCTACTCCTTTCTCCGGCGTGGTTTCTTGTTCGTGGCCATTTCTGGTTTTGCACTCTGAGCCATTCAGATAGTGTGCTGGAGCCGAGATGGAAGCTCGATGTCGCTGCTATTGCTAGCTGCTAGCTGAGATCTGGTGAATGGCAGTGCTACTCTTGCGAGCTCTCTGTGCTTTGCTGCAGGAGGCATTGTCGTTGCACGCTCGCGGTTTTGCCATAGCGCCCAGCCTGCAGTGCCATTGCAATCACGAAGGCATTAGAAGTGCCAAGCCGAGGAGTTGAAGGCCATGTCCATTGAGGAAGAGAAGGAGATGCTGGAACTGGAAGGTTTAATCGAAGAGCACGGGCTGACAGGGAAGGCTGGGGTCGTAGCGCCTCAGACGTTTTTCGCCCGGAGCCACGCGTTTCTGCGCACAGGCTGCTCTGGCCTATATCCTGTGTGCCAAGTTGGGATCATTGGAACCTCGGCCCGTTTGTTCTGGAGTCTTAGAGTGGACGTAGTGGTAGTCACAGAAGTTTTCCCTGCTGAAGCCAACGAGGGACCGGTACAGCTTAAAGTTTCTGTAGGTGGATCCCAGAACTGTTGGGTCTCAGTGAAGTGCCGAGCTACTGCATGCCTTGAAAGCTTGATGGCCCGGATGCCCCACAAAAGCAGTTTCAGAAGAAATCCTGCTCCCACCCTGCTATCGTGCGTGCTTCTCGGAGATCCCAGGACCAGCAGCTATGGTGGATATGGAATTAGCAGGATTTCCAAGTGGCCGGCAGATAACGCTAATGTATGTGCACTGTGCACTATAGTAGATATGTTTATACTGATGCCGTGCCTTTGCGTAAAATCAAGCACTGTAATGCTATGTGCCAACCAGAAACCAGCAGCTAGGCCTGTAAGTAGTTGGGTTCTTGGCTTCGTCCAAGCTTCTGCGCTTGGGTCTGCGTTTCTGCTTTTGTTGGATGTGCCGCTGCCGCTGCTTTGCTCCGAGGATGCTGCCTTCAACTACCTGGATGGTAACAGTTCGGAGGCTTTTGCTGCAGTGTCCTGGCACACTGGCTTGATGATTCTTCGTGTCGATGCTTGCAAGCATTCAGGCCGTACTGAGCATGCGGAATGTCGCTTTGACATTGCACTTTCTGTGTGATCAGCTTTCCCCGTCTCGACTCAGCTCAGGATCTTCCAAAAATAGCAGGCCTGGTGCATAAATCTGCCGGAGACAGATTCATGCACGGCAGATGGGCTGTATCTGCAGTTGCTTTTGCAGGCTTGGGCAAACAGCAGATGTTCTCTTCGATCACGAAGGGTGGGACAACTGTTTCTCGCGTGCCTCGGAGCTGTAGGAGCTCTGCATTTTCAGAATCAGATGTCGATTCTCCTGTGCAGACGTGGTAGGCTCTTCGGGAAAGACGGTGACAGAGCTGTGTGTAGGATTAGGAGAAGGTGTGTAGGCGAGTGACGTGTGAAGTCAAGAGCGACCATGCCTCGCATCTGCCATAGCTGCCACAGCGCACGTGCTGAGCCCTTCGACGGATCTGAGGAAGCATGGCACGAGTACTTCGCTGGGGTCGAAGATTCGCTGCCGGCACTGCCAAGCCATATGCGACAGAAAAGGCCCAGCTTGTGCGACGTCTGATGACTTTCCTTGCAGTGGCATGACACGAGCAGTTGCTGTGCTTTCGACGATGCGCGACGAGTCAGCACCGCCCATCGTTGTGAGGACTGCCCAGAAGCCCCGAGTTCCCGAAGCTCCGCCTCCTCTGCCTCCACCGCCACCTCCGAAGCCGAAGGCGCGTTTGGATTGGAAGGCCTTGCACCCCGCTGCAACGCCGGCAACTGAGGAACCCAAGCCTGAGCCTGAGCCGAAGAGTGAGGAGAAGAAGGAGACTTCGAGCGAGTTTGCGAAGCCCTCCCGACGGCTCTTCCCCTCTGTGAAGGAGTCGACTGGGGTCGGGTGGAAGAAGCTGCGCATGGCAACCAAGAAGCTGAAGACTTTGCTGCCCGACTGATTTAGAATGTAAGAGCGTTGGGAGGGTAGAAATTCCAGGGCAGTAAATGATACCACTCTGAGCGGTTGAGGAGCAGCTTCAACACGATGCACGAGGAGCAGCAACAGCAGCAGCAGCAGGCTCGTTTCATTGAGCTTGCGAGCATTGCCTGTGCGATCTTGGCCAGAGCATGCTGCCTGCCTCATCTCGCTTCCGAAGCCTCGTGTTCGTTGTTCTTTGTATACGTGAGCGATGCACATCTTATTCAACTGGTTTTGGGCACAGGCTGGCGTTTCTCCTTTCTAATGATGTTTGAGGTGTTTATTTTCGGGCAGCGCAGCCGCTCTCTTAGCAACGCTCTGTGAGTGCTCTGTCCCGTTGCCAGCTGCTCTGGCCTGGAGGACCCCCAGGAGGAAGACGAAGCTTTCAAAGAGAGGGCAGCTCGATTGCTCGCAGGGCCGTGTCGAATCGGTTCAGACATGCCGCTTGTTCTGCGAATGCCTCAGGTAACGATGCAGCTGCAGGGCTTGTGCCCGGACCGGGATGCTGAGATGAAAGAACTTGAACACGACACCTTCCAAACTTCAGGTCCTCACGGTTTGTCATGGGTGCAGGACGAAAGCGTCAAGCTCATGAACCTCTCCAGAAAGCAGCGGGCGGTGTGCATGCAGGCTTCGCATTTTTGCTCATAGCACAAGCCGGAGTGAAGATGAGTGCGGACGGTCGTTAACTTTGCAAGAAAACGTGGGGAAATGTGAAAAAAAACACAAAGCCTTTGGATCTCCAGTTTTGATCCGCCATTTCGTGCTGAAGCCACGTCAGAGGCCAGGTCAAAGTCAAACCTTCAGGAGCGAAAGCAAACCAAGCCATGCTTGGGATGGCCTCGCTCAAAATCGATGACGGCAACTAGGCGATGTGCCTGTCATCCATGTGGTCCATGTGATTCTTGTTATACGCGACGATGTAGAATCACGTCATAGCAATTAGTCTAACCTTCGAATTTTAGCTGTGAGCTTCTACAAGTCACCATCGTTTGCGCGTATCGTTTACAACTTCGATGCCCGCCATGTGCTGCAAGCAAGCTGCATTGGTTTTGCGACGGTGATGCCCGCCAAACAGTGTATATAACCACAATGCAAACCCTTCAAGCCGCAGTTGGTTTGCGACGTTATGGTGGTAAATCACCGCATGAAGCAGCGCTTGAACCCTGTGACATGCTTCAGACTACCGTTTACAGGCAAACTCGAGGAATGAAAAAAGTGTTCGCTACCGTACCCCGCTCCATGTCTGCATGGCAACTCTGCTGTCCACTAGCTCGAAGTCCCAGCCTGGCATGTCTCGGAATCAGGGAGCTATAATAACATCAACAGTACATGTAACAATAACAATATCAATAATCACAGTAATAAGAACTAATCAGTAGAAGCACGCAAATAATGGCCTTTTGCAGGTTGCCAAAGACTCCGGGCTCTGGTCGTCCACCCAGGGATCCTCGCTCTTGGTCCTGCGGGAGGGCCCTTTCACGGAAGAGATGCGCAAGGCCGGTCGCAGAACGCCAGAAGCACTCGACCATATGCTCCTGAGTAGAGAGCAAACCCACGACGAGGAGATCGCAAACCTGCCCCTTGCTTCCGGTCTTCGCCTGCTTGTCTCGAAGATTGGGCCAGGCAGGGCCCCGGAGAATGCAGGTAGCAGGTATCTGCTGATACTTCTTGGTCAAGCAGCCAATGCAGGCCTGGTCCTACTTGGGCGAATGCTGACGGACATGAACGGCATGCGAATGTCGAAGGCCTGTAAGTGACGGCGGAGCGATGTCAGTCATGCGGATGACGACGACGACGACAGGTATGACGATGGTGGTGATGATGGAAATGGTGGTGCCGGCGGCGGCGGTTGTGGTGCTGGTGGTGGTTGTCTTGCTAATGATTGCGAATGACGTAATGATGACGGCGACGACGGTGTCTATGATCAACATGTCGCGCATATCCATGGCAACGTTATTGGCAATGCCGATGACGATGATGGTTAGGATGATTATGAGGATGTATGATGATGAAGTCTGACAGAGTGCCCTAAGAATGACATGGTGACATGAAGAGTCGGGCTGCGGCCAAAGACGGCCGAATACGAGGACACGAGGGCCATGAGTGGCGGGAGACATGTTAAGAATTTTGGCACCGGATGATGAGTGATACTGTGGATGCTGATGCTGGGGATAGGGGTGGACAGAGCTTCGGTCAGTCTGAAGATGAAGACAGACAAGATACTGTGAATGTATCGATGATGACGACGATGACGGGGAATGGTATGCTGGCGCCGGTGCCGGTGGGGGTCGTGACCCAAGGGGATGCGAGGACATTTCGGTGAAGCAATGAGTAGACGAAAGAAGACCCGGGCCATCTCGGGCCCATCTTTTCTCGCTTTCTGCGGAGGCTTGCGGGAAGTGCCCCAGTTGCTGCGAGGAGTTATCTTTGCCTGCAGTAACTTGGCCTCGAAGGTCCACGGTTTCAGGCAGCTTGCGGTGATGTTTATCTTGAAATAGCATTCGTGCCTTCTTCAATGTGGCCTTCTTCAGCTATAGCTTATAAGGTGGAAACCACAGAAACCTCACAAAATCCTTGTCATGTGCTTGAAATTGCGAGACTGTGGGCTCAAGTTTTCGTGCGTGAGCTGCAGCTGGGATGCCCAGGGCCCAGTTGGCAGAAAAACGTTCCTGGGAAGTGCAGCCTTGCCCTTGTTCCTAACCGAGTTGTGAGAGTGTAAACCGAATTCTTTAGAATTTGCTGGGATTCTGACAGGGCCGGCCGGAAGCTGAGAGAACCTTACGTAAGGATGTCCTGTGCTGGGAACAAACAGGATTTGCTGGAACATTTTTTGGATCTGCCGGAAAAAAAATCGGGTGGGTTGGGCTGGGGAAAGTGCGATGTGTTGGGATTCTTGGGAACCCGAGATGCAAGGAATTTCATAGGTGTTGCCTAGGTTTTTCCAGGATCGCTTGGGTTTTCTTTTCTCTGGTTTTCATGGGTTTAGGAAGTGATTCTCTTTGTAACCGTCTACAGTTGAAGAGACCCCAACTGAACAAGGCGCCTAAGCGAAACTCTGAACTGTAAGTTGTGCCCCTGAACCCTACACCCTAGCAACTTCAGCTGGGCGGGTGGGACAAAACCCTGAACCCTAAGTGGAAAAAGGTGTTTTTTTTTTTAAACAACCCTAAGGACTGTGGATCTGGGGCCGGGTGCTCCTCCAGAGGTCCTAGGCCCAAGGCATCCCTACGCTGCCTAAGCCAAGACGGATTCAATGTTTGGAGGTTGTCAGGACTGACATTAGACTTATGAAACAAAACATGATGCAATATATTGTAGTATAGGTTGGTATAGTCTAATGCAGTACAACTAGACTAAACCCCAAACCCTTTCCCGAATCAATGTGTCACGCTGACTTCTGCACCTATGAATCCTCGCCTGGCTTGTCCGAGTTGTGAGAGTAAAAGTATAACATCGCTGCTTAGCTTCCCCGCCGCTGCAACGCGTTTGGTCGCCGAGGAATCGCCAGCTTCCCGCAGACTCTCGGCCAGAGGTCAAGCGGGGTCAGTTATTAGAGCGGGAATCAGGACCAGGAATGCGAGTATATGTATCATGTATCATCATTTTATATTCTCTACTCATCTAACCATATGTATATATATATATATATATATATCTCTCTCTCTCTCTGTACATATGTGTATATATAGTTGTGATTGTATGTTATGTTATATACTAACTATGGCTTTCAGAGGTTGCATGTCCGCCCGCCCTTTGTCTTGCAGAGCCGAGGCCTCATGGACCACGTTGAGGAGCAAAACCAGAAATTTCGAAAAGGGGGAAAAATAGGTAAAAGGGGGTTTAGGGTTTAGGGTTTAGGGAGGACGCTGTTTTGGTGCGGAATTAGTCTTGGCGTGTCGGAATCGAAGACGGCGTTCTTCAATATTCGAGAAAGAGCCTTCTGGTCGTGGGCACAGCCTTCAGCCCATGCACGGTCAACGCATCAAACTGTCAGGAGGATGGCTACGATGTTGACATCTTCAATGATCAAGGCACCACCTGCTCCCCAAAGCCGAAGCGCGTCCTAGCCCACTTGTCACAGGTAGCGACATGGAGATCAAGTCGGCGATTGAAGCCCAGCTTGCCGGCTTGGAAGTGGATGTGGCTCGGCTGGTGTTGAGGCAAATGGTAGAGCAACGGCACGTGCTGCAAAACTCAACCTTCACCATCGCAACAACTTGTTGCTGTTCTAGCAACTGGCCTTTGAGACTAGGCTATGAAGGGCTCGCGATCAGCTCGGTTCTTGCACGCTGAGGCTATGTTCGACTATCCCGCTGGAGCCGGGCAGGCCGGGCGCCAAGCCTCCGACTGGTGAATTTGTCCGCAGAGCTTGTCTGTGTACTACAACATACACAGGAAGCCATCATGAAGAAGTGCACACACATGCACCATACAGGTTGATTGCATGCTTGTGATTATTCATGTATGTATGTATGCATGTATGTATGTGCTTACAAATAAGCGTACCCATACAGGAAATCATGGTGTCATTGTCATGGACATACATCTAGGCACATGGCGCACATGTCCAGGAATGCGTAGGCACGGGCAGACAGACAGGCATAACATGGGTTTGTGATATGTAATGTTGTAATGCATATATACATGCGCGCATACTTGCATTCATCAATCGAGGGATGCATGCAAGTTGCGCATCTGTGCACATGAACGGCGACACTACGTACATAAGCGCATGCACCATACAAGCAGGATGTAGGCAGTGCAACACACGGACACATACATACCTGTATGTACAAGTACACATACAGTGACACGCACACACACACACACACTACAACGTACTATATATATATATATATATAAATGTCTATCTATCTATGTTCATATATATACACACACACACACATATATATATATATATATAATATGCATGGTCACCCCTTGGGGGGGGGGGCGAGTCTGTGTATGTATGAATGAATGAATGAATGTATGTATGTAATGTCACTCATGTAGTTAATGCAAGTAATGCAAGTACTGAAAATACTATATGTCTGTATGGCTGTATGCATGCATGCAAGCATGTAAAGTAATGTAATATAATGTCATGCAGTGTAGTGTAATGTAATGTAATCAATGTAGTTAATGTAATTATTGAAAAATGCATGTCGGTATGTTGTCTGTCTATCTGTCTGTAATACAGACAGACAGTATGTCTGTATGGCTGTATGTATGTATGTATGTATGTATTTATGTATTTATGTATTTATGTATGTATGTTCATCTATACATATGTGTGTGCACATGTAAATACATGTATACATACACACATATGTATCTGCGTGTGTGTGTGTGTCTGTGTATTTTCCATATGTATCGCATCCACTCTTCCTGCATAGCCGGAAGTCTCTTCGGAGCATCTTCAACTGTATCGTCTACTCACTGTGTGATCTGCTTGTGGTCCACTTGTGTGCTGCTTCATTCCAAGAAGGAAATCAGTTTTTTGTGATTTCGCCGAGGTCTTCCGCTCCTGCGTGGGCAAAGTTTGCGACAACTACGGCTACGAAGTCAGCGGAATGCACGGGTCGCAGGCTGAGCGGCTGGGCTTTGTCCTAGGCGTCGTTGAGACGCCTCCGCTTCGTCTAATTACATTGTATTGTACGTTGCTGGGATGTTTCGGTTCCGACAGAAGCCGTGGCTAGTCCACCTCTTGCATTGAAGCATCTGTGGTCGAATGTTGCAAAAGTCGATTCAGCGTCGCCGGCGCCGCGGGCAGGAGCGCGTCGTGGTGGGAAATTTGGCAACGGCCATGGTCAAGCTCCATACAGACCTCTCCGACCTCTCCTCTGGCACAGTGGAGCCTCTTTAGCTGGTTTAGTGTTTCAGGTTTTTGGCGGAGCCTGGGTTCAATACGGGGGGTCATCAAGAAGGTTTTGTGGGGCCGCCCTTTGTTAGGCTGCTCTCCCTTTCGTGTCTGCGCGGCTTTTTGGGGGGCTGCGAGGGGCACTGTGTGAGGTTTGGGCGCGAGATCTCTCGCTTGCAGAAGGCAGGATCGGTCGGATCAACGCTGATCGGTTCCTGTATAAGAACAACAAATACATAAGATAAGCTGTGCAATGCATAATATATGATATACTATATATATATATACATATATATGATAGAAGATAGTAAGCAGAATCGGTTTCAGCTTCCAATCACACCTTGTGCATGGAAGGAAGCCATTCGAAGGGAAGCCCGGCTAAACGGGTATTCCGTCGTCGAGGACGAGACGGGCTGCCTGAAGGTGTCGCGTATGCCACCTGGCCAGTATCGGTCACCCCAAGCGTTTTGGTTTAGGGTTCCTAACTATAAGGGTTCCTTTAAGGGTTCCTAACTACAAGGGTAGCTTAAGACTAAGGGTTCCTACAAAAGTTCTATACTAGAAGGGTTACGTACTAGAAGGGTTCTTATACGCTTGGTTACTCTAAGTTCTCGTGCTGAACTGGCAGCTTGCCGCTGGACGGCTGACTGTCGGGCTGGGTCGACTTGATGCTTGCTGCCCTGTGGCTAAGGTCCATACTGGTTCCCGAGTCGGAGAACCTGGGCAGCAAGTAGCTCCTGTAGAAAACGACGGCTACACCGTTATTATGCTACTACGGCACCATTTGTAGTTGCTAAGTTGCTAATAGATACTTATGATCGATTTAGGATTGCTGCTGCAACGACAATTAAGGGCTTACGCCGCTGCTGCCTGCCTACCCCGGCCCCGGCGAAGCAATAAGCATCCACTTAGCATGCGACCTGTGTGGTTCGTTCGGCTCTGGGGCCGTCGAGCAGGGTCTTCAGGGGGTGGAAGGGGATCCGACTGAAACCAGAAGATCTTGTTGGGGCGCATGCGGCCGGACGTTGCGTGTCTCCTTCACCCGCAGGCCCGCAGGTGCAAGTTCATCTGGCTCAAGCCGGATCTCGTGAAACCGCATTGCAGGTGACCTCTTGGGTTGACGCGAAGGCGCAAGTTCCTCTGCTCCAGCCGGGAGGGACTTGTGGACACAGACCCTCTCGGGCTCCGAGCTCGTGTGATCAAGTGAGAACGTTGGAGGGTCGGTTGCGGGTGGAGGGGGGGCGGGAGGCGGGGAGTATCGGGGGGGGGGGGGGGGGGGNNGGCGGGCGAGATTGCAAGAAGAAAGGCAACAACTGTGCCCGCAGCAGCAACGACTCAACGGCAATAGCGGCGTCGACAACAAGTTCCAAGATTCAACAACAGCAGCAACATGCGAGGATACACGTCTTTCCCGGTAGAGTCGCTGCAGACCGGATGCAAAAAGGTTGGTTGAAGCTGTGACACCAAGTAGCCGAATGACACCTGAAGTAGTTATGAACTGACCAAGCCAACACACCTGCTCCCATGTATGCACGTGTGGTGCACGGATGCCTGCAAGCAGGCACCATTTTGTGCTTTTGTGCAAGCGCGAAGCAGAAGTTGTTGAGCTGTTTGGCAAGAAAATAGATGAGCACATCGCAATGAATGAAGAGACACCGGTGGCTTAAACAAATAACATGAAGACGCAGAATCTTCGGGCTTTCGGTATCGGTTTTTTGTGACTGAAAGCAGCGCTGTGATTCACCGTGTGATGACCCGCGACAAACCGGCAGGGCAAAGCGAAGATCCATCCAAGAGCTGAGCCAACTCAGTGGACAAGTCTTCCAAAGGTGCCCTGCCTGTTTCATAGATAGAAGTGAAGTCGCGACAAGAGCAGGTGCTCTTGCGTATGCAGAGCCGAGTGGCACCGGCTGGCTTTTTGCAATCTCAGGTATGCAAAAGGCATGAGTGGGACAGCGCCTCTTAGCAGCAATGCGAGAAGAGTTGCCAACGCTCATGCGGAATGGTGAAGCTGTCTCTGAAAGAATTTCCCTGAATGCAGAAAGACGTGCCATCGACGGAATCCCTGCCAGGCACCCCCGAGTTTTAGTGGGGTTTTGGAGCGGAATTCGACAGCAACTCAATCGTCGGCTGTCCAACTAAGGCCTACCTATATGCGGAGGAATGATCTGTAGCATCGCTGCAAGCAGCAGGTTTCAATTTGCCGACGAGTTCTCGTAGTTATGCAATCGCCCCCTTCAGAGTCTTGAGAATTTGTTGTTCCTTTTTTTGTATTTTGCGGATCAAAGATTGCCCGGCTGAGGCTTGATATGGTCAAGCGGAGACCTGAGGGAGGGCACACGCTAGGGCTGTCAGGGCTGTCATAGCCCAGGGTTCAGCCGCCTCTTTGCCAAGGGACGGGGGACAAGAGCTTTCTGATGCGCAGACAGAGGGGCTGAAGAAGGCACGCGCCCAGAAGGGGAGGAGTCTAAGGCTCCAACGCCGCTCGATTGTGCTTGCGTACATGGGTAGCTCTCTAAATTCGGATCGCTTTGGGAGTCCTTTCTATAAGGCTGCCGTACTATATTGGGGACGTAAGAAGGGACCCTGATTTACAAAACGCGTCAGGCTTACGATGAGACTCTGCACCTGCAAATCGAGGTAACGAAGGCTGGGAAGGGCATCACTCCCCAAGGAGTCGTAGTGACCTTTCTCTTGTTGTAGTTGTTGTTGCTGCTCCCGTTGCTCTTTTTTTGTTTTTGCTTTTCATGGACCACAACAGTAGCCACTACTGCTGCTGCTGCTGCTGCTGTTGCAGCCGCCACCACCACCACTGCCTCTGCTGATGCTGCTAATGCACTTACGGCGACTAGTACGACGACTACGACGACGACAACCGCTACTACCGCGGCGACTGCTACTGCTGCTGCTGCTGATGCCTACTGCTGCTCCTACTGGTGGTACTGCTGCATGCCCGTGACTACTGACTGCCTACTACCACCCACCTACCCACCCGCCCAGTGCCCACCGACCGACCTCTTTTGCCTACCTACTGCTACGACGAAGACGACTACGAACTGCTGTACTTCTGCTTCTGTCTTTACGCCCTACTACCACCAACAACTAACAGCTTCTAGCTATGCATTACTTACAACTACGAAATACTACAACCACTCCTGACCAGTTCTACGAAATACCACCTCGCACTACTAACCATCACTAATCGCTACTGCCAGTGCTGCGATTGCTCCCACGTGTATTCGGACCACTACCACCGCCACCACCACCACCACCATCACCACCACCACCAACAACAACAACAACAAGCACAACGGCAACGGCAACGGCAACGGCGACAGCAACAGCAACAACAACAGCAACAGCAACAACAGCAGCGGCAACAGAACGAGCAACATAAACATAAGCATAAGCAGTAACAATGGGGTTCTGGCCCACAACAACTATACTACCAGTACTACTAGTACGAGTACGAGCACAAGTACGAGTACTAGTACGAGTACTAGCACTACTACTACTACTACTACTACGACTACTACTACTACTACTACTACTACTACTACTACTATACTAGCTACTACGACTACTACGGTCCGTCTACGGTCCATCTACCTCGTTTGCCGCGCCAACGCTCTGCAAAGAAGTGTGAATGTTTGGCTTGCTTTGGAAGAGAGGTTGTTTTCTGCGTCGATAATTTCATGATTTTTTCTGAAAGCGGTAAAAACCTCGAGTTTTTGCTGATGCTTCTATACTACTACGACGACGACCACTACTACGACTGCTACTCCTCGGAAAAGCGTCGAATCAGAGAACGGAGGGTCGAATCAGAGAACGGGAAGGTCGAATCAGAGAACAAAAGCGTCGAATCAGAGAACGGCCAGCATCAGAGAACGGCTCATTCTCTGATTCCTTCCTCTGATTCGGCGCTCCCGTTCTCTGATTCGACGCATTTGTTCTCTGATTCGGCCCTTCTCTTCTCTGACGGCGTACACCCCTACTCCTCTTCGTCCTATTCCTACCACCACTCCCGCTCCCACTCCGCCTCCCTGCTCCTACCCCTACTCCTCCTCCTACTACTGCTACTCCGACTGCCAGTGGCTGACTCGAGGCCTCCAATGGGCTGTCGAAGCGGCTTGCAAGCAACAGAAGAAAGGTTTCCTTATCGCACAGGGTTGTTTTCAGCATGGACGAGTTTTTGAGGGTCAGTGGCTACCAAGCTTTCAAGATTTCAAGCAGCCCGCAAAGCTGAGGCAGTTTTTCAAGGTCTTCCTTGACAAAGCCCAGACCTCAGCGTTGCCCGCTGAAGCGAGACGCTTGGTGGTCCATCTCTGCCACATGCTTTTGGGCCTCAGTGTAAGTCTCCCAGGCCATCACCCCGCGACCTTTCCTGCACAAGCATGATGCAAGCTCTCATGGCCCCTATAGAAACCTTTCAACATGATTCAGCATAGGTTGCGGTGGGGAGTTCTGCCCGAAAACTAGTTCAGACAGGTTCTGCAAATGCCAGCAAGACAAGCCACGCAGCACGCACCAGTATTCACGGGCACTGGGGCGGGGCGGTCTGTCACCGTCTGGAAGGAAAGAAGATAGACCCAGTGGTTAGACCATCTTAAAGGGATGTCGGTCACGAAGCCAGGACTGTTCGGCGCTGTGCTAAGACTCCTGGACTGCCGGGTGCACCACGCCATGACGCACCCCTTCACTAAAATCCAAGCAAACATGAACAGGCACGACAATGCAATCGCACCCTCAGGCGATGCAGGAAGCGGGGTGGTATCCCGGTCCAGAAATCTTGGAGGCGAGGAACAGCTGACGAGTCGCTGTGTGAGCCAAATCAGAGCTTAGGCCGCCAGTTACTTTGGAGTCTTTACATCTTCGGGTCCCTCATTTTCTGAAGCATGGCCTGGCGTGTCCTTTTTACTTCCGCCCTCCGCCACATCTAGCCCAAGCTCTTACTCCAGAGCCCGAGGCCCTGCACGAGAAGGCGCAGGCCCAAGATGGCTTTGCGTGAAGCTCTGGCTTGAGCCTCGGCTTGGATTAGGAAAAGTTCTGGTTGAAGTCAGAGCTTCAGGCCTGGTAGGAAGTTGTGCTTGCCAAGGATCCGGCAGCATGCCTCTTCTTTGCGGCAAAGAGTGAATTTGCCGGAAGGGTGCACTACATGTGATTGTTTGCAAACTTATGCGAAGAAAAGTGCCATGAACTGCAACATGGCTTCAGTCCGGTCCCGTGCGACCTCCATGGCCACCTGGGTGTTTGCTTGAAATCGTCGGCCCTTTCCGGTAGCCAACGGACGAAAGAGCAAGGACAGAGCGTACTGCCTCAAACCCTTGTCCCACGTGAGAGTCGAGACCCTAGAGCTATTTCACCGAGGGGCCATAATCTCGAGCAGCCACCGTGTGTATTAGTGTATTTGAATAATGACAGTGGGATCTTTCCGAGCGGGGCCCTCAGCATGGTGTTGCTGACATGGTCATCTGCAGCTTGTATTATATCTCAAACTGCAATCAGGAGCCTTGCCTGCCTTGTGCGAGTGTGACAGTCGACATTGCTAGCGATGGCTCCAAGAATCGAGCGTATGATGTAGCATAGTCCACAAAAGAACCCTACATAAAAGGGTCTTTAGACTAGAGTGGCCTTCAGAAGGCGTTGGTCTCAAGCTGCAGGTCTCTCCCGGAAAGCCCTCCCCAGGGGCCCCAAGGGGCCTGCGTGGACCCAGGGAGCGGGTTGAAGATAGGCCCCGGGCCAACTAACGCTGAAGAGCATTCTCGGACGGCTGAAGAGAGCACATAGAAACCATGGGGGAACCGAAGACCTTCCATGCTTGGGATTTCTGACGCTGGTAGAACACGGGTGAAAGACCGGGGAAGGCGGCCGCATGTCAAAAGACAGCAGCCATGTGCTCTCGTTCACCTCAAGCTCTTCATCTTCCAGGGGTCGGAGAGCTGACTGGGGCAGCGAAGCCTTTAGACTCATCTCTCCAGCTCGATCCTGGTTTTCGACCACTCGCCGAATCGTTTAAGTTGTGCCCGATGTGGCAGAGCTTTAGGGCCCAGCGGAGGGCGCGGCAAGAAGTCGCTGGCACGACTTCCGCTGGTCCATGCCTTGACCCGAGGCATGGCTTTGAGGCTCAGAGCAGGGTCCTCGTTGCAATTTGCAACCGGTTTCGAGAGGCTGCATCCTGTCATCAAGACAGAAACAGCAGCTTGCACCATCTTCTGCAGCCTCTTAGACCAGCTAACACGAAGGACCCCCGAAAAGGCCCATCGTGTGTGCCTATGGGTTGTTCAGTCACTCTCGGCACGGCTCTGCTTCGATTGTTTGCTTCGTTCTTGTCGGAATGCAGCTGGCATCTCCGCTGTCTCGCTGAAAAAACAAGACTCTTCGGAGGGCATCGCAGGCTTCGAAGGCACTAATGTAGGAACCTGATTAAGACACCCTGGCCCTATAACCCCAATATATCGGGGCTCATATTAGGAACCCCAATAAAGGTTCAGGATTTCTGAATCAGGTTCCTACATTAGAGCCTGAAGCAGAACGAGGGGATGATGAGAGCAGTGGAGCGGTTTAGCCATGCTCAGGCGCGCTGCCGAGTACGGCTTGCCCCAGGCGTGGCCAGCAACGTGATTCGTTCATTACAACACTTGAGGATTTCGGGCTTGATGAACACTTCTACTTTTGCAGGAATCATCGCTGTCTGGGCCTCTATCTCGTGCGAGCAGCAGGCATTGCGGCAGGGAAGAGTCAAAGGGGCAGGAAGCTCTGGAGCCAGCAACCGTTGGCTTTGGCATGCCTTGGTCAGGGCAGAGGACATCACTGCCATCTCCTCTTCGGACTCAGCCGAGCGCCGGTCTCCCAAAACAGGGATCCAGAGCGTCGCGGCTCTTTTAGGCTTGACAGGGAACTGTGCAAATCCAAGGCCGGCCGCTTCGAAGGCGGAGCGGGCGCGGGCTGCTGAGAGGCTTACGACCTCTTACGCCGGCGGTGCTGGCGCTTCCGGTGGAGCCGAGCCGACCACCCAACGAGGTGGACGAGCTCGTGGCGGAACTGGCCGAAGCACAGGAGCTCCAGAAGAAGATGTCGCAGCTCCTTAGCATGGTGTCGCAGGGTGAGCAGGTCGTGGAAGTCGAGGAAGTGGAGGCGGTGGAGGCGGTGGATGACGACGGTGCTGTGGTAATGCTCGACGCTCTGCAGCCCGAGGATCGCAGTCCGGCCAAGGTGCCCAGCCCGGAGAAAGCGACGCTCACGGAGGGCCCAGCCGATGCAGATCCGCCCCACAGTCTTGAAGATCCTCCGCAAGAGCCTGCCAGCGACGGCTTGGAGTTCGAAGGCTCCGAGTCCGAGGACGCGAAGCGAACTAAAGCTAAGATGCAAGTTCTTGTTGCTCTTGTCGTGGAATCATAGCCAGTATGTGGTCGGTAGGGGTTCGGGGGTGTGGCTGTTGAAGCACTGGTAAGAAAATGGCCACTTCTATCATGATCGGTTGTCTTACTGCTTTAACTGCTACCATGTACTGTCGCTGCCACAACTGCCCCCTCCTACTGCTACGACGACGACAGCGATTACCACTACCGATGAAGGAGTCATTGCAGTCTCGCCCGAAATGTGTGAAGGAGGCCGCCCCGTAGACCCCGATATACGTAGGTTTGTGTGTGTGTGTGTGTAAATGATACCGGTATATATATATATATATTTATTTGTTTCTATTTGTATTTATATTTTTAGATGTGCTTGGGTTGCCAGCTTTCTGCCCGGCTATACGTGGCGGGGAGTCAGCCTCTATATGTAGGGGTGTCTGACGTGCGTGCGTCACTACGGTGACCGGGCTCAACGCCTGACTTGACTGACTGTCCTTGTTCACGGAATTTCTTTGGTGTAGAGCGAAACAAATCTACCGTTGCCCTACCACGCCACGACAACGGCGACGACGACGGGACGACGAGGACGACTAGTTGCTTCGTTGCCGTTGCTGCGATGATGAATACCTGACTCAGCTCCACTGATGACGACTGCTGGCTTGTCCAGACGCATCCTTGTCCAGCCAATTTATTGATACGCTTGGACCATGCCCGAAGCACCGGAGTAGAACACAGCACGTGCTACTGATTCCAACTTTCCGAACTTCAATTTGAAGGCCACAAACGGCGGGGAACCCAGCCTTCGTGCTGGCACTGATGTGATCGGTAGCCCTCGATGCCTCACGAATCCTGGCTGAGTGGGAAATCTAGTTCTACGTCGGGGTGGTACGAGTATACTCGGATGTAAGACACGTGGCTGGCTGTTCTTGAAGGGCTCGGTACCCCTGCCACACGCATTATCCTTACCCATGGCGACCATAGCTATTGAAATGCTTATGCTCGTACTGGATTGCTAGTAATTCGAACTACTATTCTGCCCTGGTGCTGTTTGAAGGGGGGGGAGTCGCGAGGAGGGTCCGGTTCTTCCACCCAACGAGGCGGACGGGCTGGTGGCGGAACTGGCCGAGGTTCAGGAGCTGCAGAAGAAGATGTCTCAGCTGCTGAAAAAGGTGGCTCAACGGGGTGAGCGCAAGGTAGAGGAAGCTGAGGCGGTGGAGGATGACGTGGCGCAGATGCCCACAGAGGGCCCATCCGACTTCGCAGACCGTCAAGACCTTCCTGAAGACCCTCTGCAAGAGGCTGCCAGCGACGGCTTGGAGTTTGAAGGCTCCGAGTCCGAGGACCCGCAGCGTTCTTGTCGCTGTTCCCGATTCTGTGTTTTCGCTGCGTCACACAATCCTAAGTACAAAAACGGACGGTAAGGTAACTCTTTTTAGTTAGAGCTGTGTGATCATTACTCTGCAAACTTCGTTCCGTGAGACTCTTCAGCGAGGAGGGGCCCGTGTTTCGGGGCAGTCCCATGGAGGCCGCTTTCTGGGTTCTTGTTGTTAAACGATTTAATGTAAGTTACTATAATAGTGAAACCCAGCTATTTAATTAATATACTATAGATTCCTATTCTGGCAACTTAAATTAAATCCCTTAACAGCAACCCAGTTTTCCCTGCCAGCTTGTTTCTTTTCTTGCTTGCCTTGCTACCTCCAGCAGTCTCCAGCGTATTCGTCTTCTTCCCGATTCGTCTCTACTATAGCAGCCTAAATAATTACCTAGACTATGTTGGGGGTTCGTTCTTATAATTACGGAAAATATAGCCCAAAACCCCATTCGAATTAGAAAGGCCCCTGCATTAAGCAAGTGGAGGTTGCCATGGGTGGCCTCACCCACGAATGGCGACAGAAGCTTCGCCAGGGCCTGTCCGAGGCACACGGATGCTGGAATTTGGTTAAGACCCTAAGCCCTAAACCCTAAAATCCTTAAAGAAGTCAGAGGCAGCCACGGGAGTGGGAGTTGTGTGAAGACCGCCACTGCTTTGGCGCCAGGCTTTGCTGTCAAATCTGGACTGGATTGAGCAGGCAAAGTCAAGGAGGGGACGTTTCGCGCAGTCTTTGGGTTGACAAAGAGGCCTTGCCAGAAGAAGATGAGCGACCGGCACCCACAACGGCAGTGCAACAGCAGTACCCTAGGTATAGCTCAGAGCGCCAGTTGTAAATCACAGTGCATGTCAGCCTGTGTCGTGGGACCGCACCGGCCCTTTGATCTTGCATTGTTTCCTCGTGCATTGAAAACGGGCGTGCAACAGTAAAGCAGCATCCCGTAACAAGTTGACGCTTCGCTGCGTCAGGAGCATCTTTCGCGTCCCACCACTGCATGCAGCAGAGAAGCGTCAACCAGCAGAGGTGGGATTTTGCATTGACGATGGGGCTCGAGTTTGGGAGTTAGGATTAGGGGGACGCTTGGGGATATAGACCCTCTCAATAAGGTCCCTTTTAAGAGAGCCAGAAGGGTTAAGAAGCGTCCCCTTTCATACTACGACCGAGAGTTGTGCCGTCCTTCGAGCACTGGAGCTCCCAGCCAGGAGCTCTCTTTGAGTGATGTCGAAGGCCAGGGAGAAGCATCTCAGCTACAGACTGTCATAGTGGTGCTGCAGATGTTCCATGAAAGTGCATCATTTGGCCTCATGTCCGTGGCACATCCTTCTCGAGCCGGCGGGCCGGCATGAATGGGTTTAGTTAGGTCCAGGCAATTCTCGACCTCCGCGCAATGTCTATGGCATTCCTACAGTGCGAAGCAGGCACGGGGGGAGTGGACCTAGAAGACAGGTTCAGAGCTCTCGAGATGATGTTGACCACAGAGATGGAGACTGGGCTTGTGTTAGGGAACTTCATGAATCTTTAAGAGGACCATAATAAGGAAACCCTATGATCTACTCTAGATCCCTATCCATACTTCAGCTCCCCAACTATGAACTAAGAGCCCAGGAGATGGCCGTGCAGCCGCTTCGGGATCGTGTGCAGATCCTCGAAGAGAAGCTGGGCCTGGCGGAGAACCTGAGTGAGACCGACGGCTTGTCGGTGTCGGTTCAGGTCACCCTGGCCTCGCCGAAAAACATGCATGAAGTCATTTCCTTGAAGGACGAGCCCACGGAGAAGAGTCGACCAAGCTATCTCAAGGTTCGTTCCGTGGATTCCCAAGATGTGGACGCTGTCACCGAAGATGACATGCAGGTGACCTTTAACCGTGACATCTGGACCTACTTTGCGCTTGTTGGCCTCGGGAAGATTGGCAGCTGGGACGCGTGCTTCACCTTCATTCTGGCATTGGTGAGCTTAGCCATGCAGGCGGCGTTCATCATGATTTTGATGTCCGAGTTCTTCCTGGAGCGACCTTTTGAGGAAAATGTGGAACTTGCCAGAATCTGGCGCACCAGCGTGGCCCACGACTCGAGGCACATGGACCTCGCCCAGACTAGTCTCACCTCGCGCGTCTGCCGAGGGGACGGTGCTCTCATCGTTTCCACGACCCAAGCAGAGCTCGTGGAGGAGATCTGGGTTTAGGCCTCGACGAGTTTGAACCGAGCTCATTCAGTCCAGGCACGATGCTTTCGGTTCTTTGCATCCTCCTGTGGAGCATGCGCGTGTACAAGGACCTCAGGCGCATGGGACTGCTCATGGAGGCTTGGTCGTGGATTCCACGATCCGACTACACCATTATGAATGAGAATTTTGGCTTCACCGAACTCTCCGAGAACCGCTTCTATGGCTTCGGATCCATTTTGTTCGTGTGCTTTGCCATGGACTGCCTCTTGCTGGTGGCCGGGATCCGTCCTATCTCATCGTTGATACTCGATGCGGTCGCGCTCGAGGCCATCTTGGACATCGACGACTTTATGTTTCATGCCCTGGCGCCCTTGAGAGCCAGATTGCTTATCCAGGGTTTAGAGCCCATGATGGTGAAAATCAATCAGGCCAGAAGCCAAGTCGAGTCCGGATGGAACTTCTGCCTTCTCGCCTCTGCTCTTGTGCTGCCCTACCTCTTCATGCTGGCCCCACTTGGCCTCTCCATGCGAGCGGTGAAGTACGAGCTTTGTGGTGGAACCCAGGAGTTCGTCGTAGCTTACAATCAGGACATCCAGATGACCTATGCATTACGGACGCAGGCGGAGAGAGGCCTAGAGCTTCTTCCCAGCGAAGTGGCCGTGGAGGAGTTTAAGCACAGTTCCGAAGCACTTCCTCGATACATGGTCTTCTCGCCGACCTCGCAGGCCTTCGATACAGACCAGGTCCGAACAATGGCCGAGGAGGCTTCAACTTTCCCCATCTGCTTCGAGACCCAGGTCCTGCAAGAGACAGGTCGAGTCTACCAGGATCCTGTGGCCACGTCGCTGATCGAGCCACGCTTTCAGTCCATGGTAGCGACATTCGGCCGCAATGCAACTACCTGTGAGGAGATGCAGGACCTCTGCTACTTGCCAGAGGCGCGGATGCTGCGTTACCTTTGTGGTGCGACTTGCGGCTGTGCTTCCGCCGGATCCTCGACCTGGTACAAGGTTGCTCGGCAAGGGTGTTCCGAAAGCTGTCTGAAAGAGGCTGAGGCTGCGACGGCCTGTGTGGATGTCGCGGCCACATCCGAAGAATGGCGATCGTTTTGGATCAACTACGTGCCGGTCGTGTCGTCCTTCTTCGGTCAGAATCTAGCTCAAGCAAACATGCTGACGATGCTGAATCAGACCGTACAAGCTATGTTGAGTGAGGGTTGTCCCAGGCTTCTAGTCAACGACACCGATTTTGTCACTTCCGTAAAATGGTGCGAGGGCTTTCCAGACCTTTTCCGACCAGTCGCCTTCTTGTGCCCGGAAACTTGCGGATGCAAAGCATCTCTCTCGGGGTATTGTCCGTCCAGCTGCCTTTCCGATGACGTGCACAGCTCGACAAACTCGAGCAATGCATCCTTTGTTCCGTGAAGAAGGCCGTCGGTGCAAAGCAGTTCCCTTTGCGAGCCTGAGGATTATACACCCGGTCATGATTACCCTTCTGGAGCTTCAGCCCTAAAGGCCCTAAACCCTAAACCGGTCAGCACCATGGGACATCCTCAGGCTTGGGGCCAAATCTGCCGGCTTTACCCCCGCCTTTGTCTCACAGTCCGGTTCCGGTCTCATGTCTTGGCATGATGAACCGCACAATTTCTCAAAGATTGTCGATTGAAACACGCCTTCTAGTGCATCCGGGCTGCAACTGCTGGTTTGGAAGGTCGGGGGCACGAGTTGGAGTCTAAAGGCTCTAGCATGGTCGGAGGTCTCCTCGAAGCACATGCGGCGCCCGACAACTCCCAGGACTGTTGTGCACTGGTTTAGTTGGTTCCTCTTGGTTCGTTTTTGTGCGACCCAACAGTCAGTGCAGGAAATACCAAAGCCGACGGGCGAGGCCACAGATTCTGGCGACAGAACCGAGATGAACCGAGTGTAGTACAGCCAACCTCGTGCCGCCTGCCATAGGTAGCGCACCTGCTGTCGGAGCTGGCTAAAGGCGCATAGCTGCACGCCCGATGCTTCACAGCTTTGAAATGGAGTCACTCCTAGGGCCAACGCAGCCTTTTGCCTAGATCTTGCTAGTTCCAGTGACAGTTGGATTGTGGGATGTCGGGCTGTCGCGACCCACTCGGAGCCTGGACCCGTACCCTGTTGGGGAGCTCGCAGGTGGCGATGAAGTCCACGCCGAAGACTACTGGGTCGGAGACCCGAGCCTTGCCCGTTGCTGCAGTGATGCCTTCGCTTTGCTGGAGGTTCGCGGAGTCGACCACTCAGCGTTCTGGTGGTCTTTGCTTGAGCTGCGGTCCTAGACGAAAATGTTTAAACTCAGGAGTGGGATGTCGACGGACTGCGTGATGATGCAATTGGCTTAGTCATTGTCGAATTCGTTTGTGGCGTCAACTCGCAGCATTCGCACGTTTGATGACATGCCCTTCGCGACAGTTTCAGGCCCTGGAGAGTGCGCCCATCGAAGTTTCTGCAGACACATCTCTCGACGATCTAAGACCTCCAGCACAAGCAGAGACAGTAGTGCACGGTCGTCGCTACGTTCACCCGGCATGTGGAAAGCTTGGCGAGACGTTGAAAGTGCCACAGGCAGATAAGGCAGTTCCTACAGTAGTGATTAGTGAGCAACCCCATATTGGCGATCCTTGGTATTTGCCAAGTGGTCGCCTACTGCAAGAGATGGTTTTCCCCTCCCAGGTGGCTTTGGTCCAACTGGAACTGAAGGTCAAGCAGGCTGCGATTGGAGTCCATTTGAACGCCGTCCAATGCTTCGTAACTTGGTGGAAGTCTTACGTCCGAGTCGCAAGAGTCCAAACCGGCCCGCCAGAGCCGAAAAAGCCCGACAGAAAGGCGACAAAAATAACAAAAGACACCGTGGTTTCGCAGGAAAGGCCGAAAGATCCTGGGGAGCCAGACCCGGCAGCCGGCTTAGCGGCGGCTTGCTTCTCAGCTCGGCGTCGATAGGAGCAACAATTCTGCATGGCGAAGTTAGTTAACAGCAGCTGCAACTGCATCTGCTCATCGTTGTTTTACTAGAGCCAGAGCCAGGTCTGTTGAGGTCGTGTCAGGGGTTGCCCTGTTTTACCAGATCCCAGGCTTGGACTTCAGGTTTTGGTATGGGGTCCGTTTAGATGCCTCCAAGACGCGGTCGGCGTTGAACGTCTGATCACCCCCTCTCTCTTAGTCTCTGTGTGAATGTCCACCTGCCTGTTTGTCTGTCTGTCTGTCTGCACGTGCGAATGTATGTATGCATGCATGATTGTATGTTTGTATGTATGTCGCAGTATGTCTGCATGTACAGTATGTTTGCATATAGAATCGTGTATGAATGTATGTAAGTAATTAGGTAACTATGTACGTACGTATACATGCCAGCCTTACAGACTTGTTCATGTACCTACCCATGGAGCATTTTGTCATGGGAATTATGCGCTAGGGGTGTCGAATGATGCCCTGGCATTCTAGTCTAGTCTTGCGTTCGTGATGAGTTTGCAAGTTGGTGCTGAAGGCATGCCACGCATGGAAGTATCTTTAAAGTAGTTGTGACTCATGTCGGAGTTCAAGGTAACTCTGCTGAATGAGTCGTTGTCTTCTGGACTCCTCGCCTGACCTTGTCGAGCGCGAGTGCCAAAAAATGTAGGCATGTATGTGTGTATGTTCGTAGGTATGTCTGTCTGTCTGTCGGGCTGGCAGTCTGTCTGTCTGTCTGTCTGTCGGTCTGTCCGTCCGTCCGTCCGTCCGTCTGTCTGTCTGTCTATGTGTGGATTTCTGCATGCATGTGTGTGTATGTGTGTATGTATCGAGAGCCTTTGTGTGTACACATGCGTGGTACACACCGGTTTTTGTCACCCACCTTCCACAGGTGTGCTCGCTGGGTGACAGAAAAGTCTGTAGAAATGGGAGTTTCAGAAAATAAGGGACCCTGGTATAGGACCGTAAGTAGTAGAATCCTGATTTTTTAGGACCCCAACATAAGGTACCCTAGTCTTCTGAAATTCCCAAATCAGAAGGTTCGCCAAAGGCTGCTGAAGCGCCTGGAGCTGGCCGAGCTTCACGCAGAGGCATCCCGGAAGGAACAGCTGGTCGCATTGAGCCTGGCGAAGTCTAAGGGGTTCGTTATGCACGGCAGCCGCAAGTATGATCATGCATTGGATGGAAGAATTTGGGATGGCAAGTGATGCGCTGGATTCTGCGAGAGGAGGTATGGCTAGCAGAATTCAGGACGTCCTTGGGTCGTGTTTTTTGATTTGCCAGGTTGCCCGGACTGCGAATCTGCGCGGGGCTTGACTTGGTCTGGTGCAGTGTTGCTCCGTCCCTCAACTTCGTTTGTTGTACGATGAATGAACCTTGTGCTGATTCAGCCGGGAACTGGCGGCCTGCTGCCTACCGATTCCATTGATCATTTATTGCTTTCTGTCCCTCCGCAGCGTTCCAAAACGTAGCCTTTCTACTCAGCTGATGCAGCCCCTTAAAGACGAACAGAGGTGCAAAGGCAGGGCTGCTGAATTTCAAAACACATCTCAACACCAACCTGTGTCTGCCAAAGACATGCACGCTGTTGCAGCACGCGCAACACGTCTCTCTAATGCCTTCAGTTCCCACCTGTGCATGTGCATGGCGGCTGACGGGTTCGGCCTCCGCTTGCTGGAAGCGGGAGAAGTTTGTGAAGAGGTTGGGGAGGACACTTTATGCATGCTTCCGGCGGTAGGCACGCTGGAGGAGCTGTGCATGCGCGGAGGATTGATAAAGAGAGCAATTGATTATGTAAGTTGGTTTGTTGCCTATACCTGTCCATCGCTTCCAAGTGTACAGACCGGTGCCGGTACGTACCTGGTTTTGTTGCGTCCCGAGACTGCTCTGCACCATTTCGCTCAACCTACCAACCTCTTCTATTCACCTACCTACCTACCTACCTCCTGCCTGCCTGCCTACCTACCTGCCTGCCTGCCTGCCTGCCTGCCTGCCTGCCTGCCTACCTACCTACCTACTACTTACCTACTACCTACCGTTCTACCTACCTACCTACCTACCTACCTACCTACCTACCTACCCACCTACCTACCTACTCCTGCCTAACTACCGACCTACCTACCTACCTACTAGCACCCTACTGCGACCTACGGACCGACTATTA
>CAJNDV010031336.1:6849-26953 GCA_905221635.1 Symbiodinium sp. CCMP2456 | reverse complement strand
GGGGTTTGGGGGTTTGGGGTTTGGGGGTTTGGGGGTTTAGGGGTTTAGGGGTTTAGGGGTTTAGGGCTTAGGTGTTTTTTTAAAGTGTCATGGGACTTTCGGTTTAGGGTTTAGGGTTCAGGGTTTGGGGTTTCAGAGAAGATTGCCGCGGGCTCTCGGATTTGAAGTGTTTGGGATTGTTTGGGGCTTCGGGCTTTGGGGTTTTAGGGCTTCTGGGGTTTAAGGTTTGTTTGGGGCTTAGTCGGGTGTAGGGTTCCGTAGTTTTCGACCCTGTGCCTGGAAAACAACTGTCGGGGCAACGTAACCCTGCAGCCCGAACACCAAACCCTAAGCCTGAAATTGCAAAGCTAAACTCAAATGGGGGTTTCCGAAAATAGGTGACCCTAATAAAGTACCCTAAATAATAGGATCCTTAGTATAAGGACCCCAAAATAAGGTACCCTAATCTTCGGAAACCTCCAAATTGCCGGGAGAAGTGAAACCTGTCCAGAGCATCACATGCCCATTGCCCATTCACTTGGAGCTTGGCTTAGGGTCTTTAGCCCTAAACCCCAAACCCTAAACCTGCTCCTAAACCCTATAAACCCTGTAAGCCCTAAACCCTAACCCTAAACCCTAAAGACCCTAAAACCGATAAACCCTATAAACCCAGAATCCGCTTGAGGGTTTATGCTTTAGGGTGCGGGCCCAGCGATGAAGGTATCTCCTTGGCTTATAGGATGAGTTTTAGGGTTTAGGGTTTAGAGTTTAGGGTTTAGGTTTTAGGGTTTAGAGTTTAGGGTTTAGGGTTTATAAGGTTTAGGGTTTAGGATTTTAGAGGCCGAAGTAGGCCACGTATAGTTGGAGTCATACATGCAGGTTTACTTCCAAAGTTCGGCGTTTAGGGCGAAAATGTTGAGGGGCCCAAGAACAGCCCTTAAAAACCCCCTAAACCCTAAACCCTCAACCCTAAACCCTGAGCCCTAAACCCCAAACCCCTAAACCCTAAACCCTGAACCCTAAACCCCAATAAAGCCCTAAACCCTAAACGCTACGTGGCCCTTGGTCCATGAGAACACTTCGGGGGTGAAATCCTCTCTCTACTCAGAGGTCCTAAGGTTACCCTCTGGATGCCGATGTGCCCCTTTTCTGAATAATTTAGGGGTTTAGGGTTAGGGCTTAGGGTTTAGGCTTGGACCACACGACGGTATGATTCGTCATAGTATGTTTTGTATTACATATTTAAATCAACCAGTTGACTAACCAGCTTTGCGGAAGCAAAATGGAAGAACTACACCTGAGACTGCAGGTACCGCTGCAAGTGCAAAGCCTAAGGGGTTCAAGCAAGAACAGACCCTCCCAAACCCTACATCCACCACCCTAAACCCAAACTACATCCAAAACCCTAAGCCTACACCACAAATATCTTTACCCTATGCCCTACCTCTTTACGGCTCATTGTTTATAATATGATTTCCTTATACATAAGTCCTTACAAAGCCTGGAGTTTTCAGGGCCCAGGTAGGCCGAAACCCCAATCCCAGAGCCGAAACCCTAAAACCCTCAAACCCCTTGCAAGAAAGCGGCCCCTGCTGGGACAGGAAGGTCGTCAGAGGCAGGCAGGATCGGATGATCAGGTTCACTGCAATGCTGATGTACCTGTCTTCTCACTTCATCCGAGACTCTGAAGCCTAAACCCCCTAAGCCGATAACTCAAAAACCTTGAGCCCCGAATCCTAAACGGTACCTCAACCCGAAATCCTAAACACGGAAACCGCCACACCCTCAGCTGCAGAGGGACGGAAAGGCCGGTTTTTCTGGCTTCGGGGCAACCATCTGCGGCACCCTAAACCCTAAACCCTAAACCCTAAACCCTAAACCCTAAACCCTAAACCCTAAACCAAGAAGCCTGGAAGGGGGGAACTCTTCAGCCCAGCAGGATTTCGAGCTTGTGTAATGTAGGGGCCTTAATAATTAGACTAGGGTTTTGGGGGCCCTTTATATTAACTTTATAATAAGGAACCCCCAAAGCAGTATGGGTGATTATTAAGGCCCTTATATTAATTACTACCTGCTACCGACGAGTTGTGTGCTTTTCTGTTGCAAGAAAGTGAGCCCTGGAGCTGTGAGCCCTGGAGAAAAGGGTAAGGCTCCGGCCCCAAACTGAAGTTGTTCAGCGCGATGTTCAAGGCGAAGACGCTCCCTGAGGGTTGGTATGCTGGTGTCTTTGGTGGTAATATAGGGGCCTTCATAATTAGAATAGGATTTTGGGGCCCATTATACTACAATTGTAATAAGGAAACCCCAAAAATAATAGAGGTAATTATGGAGACCCCTGTATTAAACATGTGCAGGCTTGAATCTTGAAACCACACCCCACATCTGTAAACATTGATCCCACAAACCCTTATGCCGCCTTATGCTACCCTAAACCCTAAACCCTAAACCCTAAACCCTAAACCCTAAACCCTAAACCCTAAACCCTAAACCCTAAACCCTAAACCCTAAACCCAAAACCCTAAACCGCACACAGTAGCCTGACAGGCCTCCAGAGGGCCTTGCTGCCTTACAGTAAGCACGGACTTGTTCCGTTTAATGCCCTCCAAGAGTCTGCTACGCCATGCTCGTAGGGTTTAGGGTTTAGGGTTTAGGGTTTAGGGTTTAGGGTTTAGGGTTTAGGGTTTAGGGTTCCTCTTCGTTTGTTACGAATGACTTGAGCTGTGAGCCGTCCTGATTCTCCGGATGTACATTTTAGGGAACCCCAAAACCAATCTTCTTTGATAGTCCGGGATTTACGGTTTCAAGCTAAGTAATACGTGTTCCTCAGAAATTGCTCCCTTAGTATACACTCTGCCAGCCTAACAAAGACTTTGCTATGGTGCTGAGTGGTACCTTGACCTACCAAAACCTACTTTTTGTGGGGTCCCTATAAATTTCATATTAGGGTGTATAATAGGAACCTACAAAAAGTAGGGTTTGGTAGTTTAAGGTAAAGAAGAGACGTCCTTTCACGCATTTTCAGCTTGACGAGTGGCCGAAGATACACACCGAGATGATGGACCAGCACTCCTTCTTCGTGATGTTCCTGTCCAAAGGCTCCAAAGGCTGGATGAAGGTAATATACGTGCCTTAATAATTAGAACAGGGTTTTGGGGCACAATATACTCTAAATATAAGAAGGCACACCCAAAACAGTATAGGAATTCATTCAGGCCCCTATATTAGGTGGAGGGAAACCTGCACCTAACTGTCCTCACAGAGGGGAATCAAGAACTCTACCGAGCTTCTTTCTCGCATCCTTTCGAGCCGATCTCCTGCCCAGAACGCCCCAGGAGGATCCTAAACCCTAAACTCTAAACCCTAAACCCTAAACCCTAAACCCCACCCCTCAACCCAAAGCCCCCGTCCCAAAAAAAACAAATCTGCGTACATCCTGACAGCGCTAAATCTGTGTAGAACCTTTGTAGAAGCAAATCGTCTGAACCCCCTGGACAAGACTTGCAGAACCCTTGTAGGACCAAGGTGCCCAAAGTCTTCAATCAGCACCTTAGGCTCGATCCTGCGCAGGTAGCTTTCGGTTTTGAGCGGTTTTAGGTTTTAGGAGGGTTTTCCCAAACCCTAAACCCTGAAGCCTAAACCCTAAACCCTAAAACCGGTTTGGGTCTTCCCGGTGTAAGGTTGCGGCTTCGGGGCTTTAGGTTCCAGAGTTTTGTGCTTCAGGGTCTCAGTTTTAGGCCTTCAGGGACCCTTTGAAAAATCGCAGAAGCATCTAAGCCCTAAACTTGGTTTAGGGTTTAGGGTTTAGTAAGGGCCCGAAGCTCTAAACCCTAAACCCTAAAGCCTGAACCCTACAACACAGAAAGTTTCGGGCGACGAGCGATGCGATGGAGGCTTTGGTGCTTCAATGTTTCAGCTCTACATGGGGTTCAGGGGTTTGGGGTTTTGGGCTTTGGGATTTAGAGTTTCGGGTTTAGGCGTTTAGGGTTTAGGGTTTAGGGGTTGTTCTACAGCAGTCTTCTCTTAGTTCAGGGGCTGCCTCTAGCACCTGAGTTTCAAGGGCTTGAGGGTAGCTATTCGGGCGTAGGCTTTTGGAGAGACAGGACGCCCTGGGTCCGAAATGCAGAGGAACGGTGCAGAGGTGGCAAGAGCTCAATCAACGCACTCCGCAAGCCTCTGCGGACTCTGACTTTAAAGAGATTTGGCCTGAATACCGAAGTAGAAACCTGAAAATATAGGACCCCGGATAATTGCCTGTAGTATCCCTCAGGGCTCCTTGTTATGAATATAGTATGATAATCTACCCCCAAATTCATATTCTAATTATTAGGCCCCCTGTCTTAAGGCTTTTCGGCAGGTTGAGTCTTAATTGCGAGGCCCACCGGAACAAAGCATGCCCGACCCAGCGTCGCCCTGAACACCCGAACCCCAAATCCCGAGATGCCGAACACGGAAACTCCTCCAACCCTAAACCCTAAACCCCTAAACCCCTAAACCCCTAAACCCCTAAGCCCAAAGCCCTAAACCCTAAACCTTAACAAGTATTCAAATTGCCGTAATTCGGAACCAAGGGTTTCGGGCTTCAGGTGATGTGAAGTTTGAAGTAGGGTTTAGGGTTTAGGGTTTAGGGTTTAGGGTTTAGGGTTTAGGGAAGCTCTTTCCCAAAGTAAGCTCCCAAGAACCCCGACTTGAAATCGCGAGTCCGAACTTCGGCGAACCACGTTCCCTGAATGCTCAACAGATCCCGGCCTGTAAGGCGTGTAGTACCTCGGAGGGTTGTCTGGGATAAAAGGGTTACTAGGAAGCTCAGTAATTGCCCTTGAGCTTGGGAATATACCTCAAGCTGGGTCGCCTCTTCCTAAACCCTAAATCCCTGAACCCTAAACCCTAAACCCTAAACTTTGCCCTAAACCCTAAACCTTAAGCCCAATCTGACATGGAGGCCTATCCGGCTCTCTTGCTGCACTGTTCCGGGTTAGCGCTTGGAGGTTTTATTTATGTTGCCGAAAGCGGGTTTGGCCTCAAGATTTCGGGCCTGGAGGGCGATGTATGTTTAGGGTTTAGGGAGTTGCCCGTGGATCCAAGAACGTATCTGTATTGAAAGTCTGAAACCAAACAGTTTCCGTCGACCAAGCCCTACATCTTAAACCCTAAACCCTAAACCCTAAACCGTGCTGCAAACAAAGCCCTTACCCACCCCAAAAAGCTGTGAAAGTCCCAGAAACCTGGAACCCCAACACCCAAGCCCACATCCCTAGATTCTAGATCTCCAATCCGGAGTCCCACACCCCACAAAGACACCATAAAACCCTACTGTGGATGATATAAACCCTGCATTACCTTAAGAATTCTGGTATATTCCTTATTATGGGTAATGCAAGATTTATATCATCAACCGTATTGAAACCTGCTAAAGCCCTTACCCCCAGAGCCCTAAAATCCTCGAAACGAAAGCCTACATCCCAGAGCCCGCATCTTCCAAGCAAAGCCTGCGAAGTCCTCTCGGCTTCTCTGCATCCAAGCTGCAACACAAAGTACCTAAGTTGGGATTAGGATTAGGTTTTAAAGGGATTATAAGAGTACAGGGTTTAGGTATTGCAGAGTTCGGGGTTTAGGGATTATAGAGTTTAGGGATTACAGGGATTGTAGAGTTCGGGCTGCAGCGATTATGGACATCAGGGCTTAGGGATTCTAGGTTTTACGGATGATAGGCTTTAGGGTTTCAGGCTCAGTCCTTTTAGGAGTTGGGCTTCAGGCATTTTTGCTTCCTCGGGCTTATGAGCTCAGGCTTGAAAGTCTGGTGGTCTGGGGTTTCGAATTTGGGGTTTAGGGTTTAGGGCTTGCAGTTTGAATTTGGGGTATAAAGTTTAGGGCTTGGAGATTGAATTTTGAGTTTAGGGTTTAGGGCTTCGAGTTTGAATTTTGGGTGTAGGGTTTAGGGCTTCGAGTTTGAATTTGGGGTGTAGGGTTTGGGGTTCAGGACTTAGGGTTTCGAGTTTGATGTAGAGTTTTACAAGTTTGGGCTTAGGCCTAATTAGAACACTCCTCAAGTCATGGTGATTTAGCCAGCAGTGGACTCACAATAGTCAGCACTCAAAACCGCGATCTGCAATCTGACGCTGAAGCCCAAACAAACTACGGTGCTGAGTTCGGGGCCGGGGTCTATGGTAGAAGCCTTAACAATTTTGCGAGTCTTCTGTTGATTTCAAGTATAATAGATGAATATATGGGCAAGGAAAGCTTGGGAAGTGAGACCCCGGATGAATAAACACCCTTTCTGCAAGGCCCTCCCTTTGAGACGAACACAGGACTCCATTCCCCCATAGAATCCTAGTCCTAGCAGGACCAACGGGGCACTCCTCCACAACATTGACGTAACATAGTTTCAATTTAAAGCGGTGCATTAAATGCTCCGGTGCCCAGGCCACGCAACTCGAGCTTTTTCGACCCTGCGCTACTCCGCGAGACTGCTCAAAATTGGAAGGGTCCGCAGGTCCAAACTTTTGTCCTCCTGATGTAAAGGGGGGACCCTAAACCCTAAACCCTAAACCCTAAACCCTAAACCCTAAACCCCAAAGGGAGGGGGGCATTCTTCCAGCCAAGCCACAGAATGATGAAGCAGAAGAAGGAGATGAATTGCTGCATGGCCGTCAACGCCTCAATCGGGAGTTTCAGACCAACAAGGGCTTATGGTTTAGGAGGAACCTAGGGTTTAGGGTTTAGGGTTTAGGGTTTAGGGTTTAGGGTTTAGGGTTTAGGGTTTAGGGTTTAGGGTTTAGGAGGAACCCTCCACAAACATTACTCAACATGGGCTTCAAGTAATATGTAGCAGGCTTCTCCGCGCAAAGAAGATACTTCTGCCTCTAAACTTTAAAGAGCACAATCCTTACTATAAGGACCCGCTACAAGGCACTACTCCAAATTGAAAACACCCCAGTTGTTTGCGGCAGTTGGCAGGGGATGAGGGTATGGAAAGCCTCAACCTGTTTAGCGCTTAGGCTGGTGTCGAACTTCCGGCTTCAGGACCCCAAAAAACCCTCCTTGTCTACCACAACCTTAACCTCAAGCCACAACCTCAACCCTAAACCCCAAGCCTCAAACCTCCATATCCTAAACTCTTGATCAGTGCAGTTTAAGTTCATGCTGACAGGCCTGCAGTTTAAGTTCATGCTGAACGGTTGTCGGAATGCCACAAAATCGGGCTGGAAAGTATCCAAGGGGGCATGACAAGAAATAGAAGTCGTCGAGGTTCTCTACCTCTATCTGTATACACACACATATTTGTTGTATATGAGTCATATGTAGGCGTGTGCAAAAACTTGTTTATACACCTGTGTACGGAAGGTGCGTGCAAACAAAAACACAAAAGCGTACGTACATACACATATGTACACACATACACACACAGAGAGACGTACAGACATACATACATACATACATACATACATACATACATACATACATACATACACACATACATACAGACAAAAAGACAAACAAACAAACAAACAAACAAACAAACAAACAAACACAGACCGACAGGCATACATGCGCGCACGCATGCATGCATACATGCCCGGTAATCACACCGGAATGAAATTGTACTATTATAATAATTGTTCAGGGCGGAGGACTTCTGGAGGAGTCTAAACGGGGTTTGGCGAGGTTTGTTGTAAATGAACAACATAGTGTGCGACGAACTTTCGGACCGGCGCAGTTTATACATGCAAGAATACATGACACATAAAACAGATAGCATAACCTAGCATTACGAAACGTGGCATAACATATCAGAACAGAACAGAACAGAACAGCACAAGATAAATACGTATGTTACAGTACATTTCGATACATTACATTACGTTACATCGCAATCATGGAGACATACACACATCAATACAATGCTTATAACTTATCAACAGCCAGCAGTCCAACGACCATCCACCCAACCGTCCATCCATGCAGTTCGGTTCAATTCAGCTCATTGAGTTCAAGTCAGTTCCGTGCAGCTCCAATCAGTTCAACCCAACTCAATTTAATTTCTTCGTTAATTCAGGCATTCAGTCAGTCAGTCAGTTAGTCAGTCAGTCAATCAGTCCAGTCATTTGTCAATTCAGTCTGCCGAGGCATTCTAGTCAGTTCAGTCGTTTCATTCACTTCGATCACTTCACTCACTTCATTCCTTCATTTCTTCCAGTTATTTCCTTTCCTTCATGTCTTTCACTTCCTTCATGGCATTCAGTCCCTTCATTTCCTTGATGTCTTTCATTCGTTCAGTCATTCCTCGTGCATTCACTCATGGATTTCATGTGCTCTTTCATTCCTTGCTCATGCCAGGGCCTCAAACTGCTCCAGAAGTCTGCCGAACTCACGCGACATGTAGCATCACCCTTGATTCGTCATGCCAGGGTGCGAAGCCCACAGGACAGCCGTGCAAGTCTTCCTCGAGGATCTTGCCACTCGGGAGCTCGTAGCCCTGTCGACAGCTTTCGGAGTTTCATATGGGGGTTTCAGAAAATAGGGGACCCTAATATAGTACCCAAAATAGTAGGATCCTTATTATAAGGACCCCCCAAATAGGATACCCTAATTTTCGGAAACTCCCATATAAGTGCCTTGAGACTTAGCCAAGGGCTCCTAAAAAAGTTCCTTCTACAGGGGTCTAGAGTTACGGGCTACTGTCAGAGTCATTATATTAGGCATAATTTGAAGCGGGTTCTGGTGTATAAAAGTCTCATGTTAATAAGGAGACCTGCCGAGAGTTTTCCCACTCACGTATTAGAGCAAGCATTGGCTAACATTAGACCTCACATACTATACCACCCTTGTCTCAACCCGCCTACGAAATCAACCCTCCAAGCACGAACTTGCGCAAGACGTGAGCACCGATGTGTGGATGTTTCGTCAAAAGCGCAAAAAATGTGGCTCGGCTGGAGCCCAAGACACCATCAACTCTGAACCGGAGAATTCTGTGCATTGCAAGCTCTGCATCGTCCAAACCCCTAAACCCGAAACCCTAAACCTAAACCCTCAAGGCTTAAAACTATTCGGTTTGAGGGTGTAGGGTCTTACAGTTGACGGCTTTAAGGTCAGGGTTTTTCGGTTTAGGTTTTAGGGTTTTGGGTTTAGGGCTTTAGGGTTTTAGGGTCCTGGTTTTAGGGTTCAGGATTTTTGAGTTCGGTCTAAACCCCAAACCCACCTAAACCTAAAACCTTCAAGCCGAATGACCTTGGGCAGCGTGACGTTGGTTCGGAAGACCCAGCCCATGAAAATGTTCATGAAGGACCTGTCTGTGACCCTAAACCCTAAACCCTAAACCCTAAACCCTAAACCCTAAACCCTAAACCCTAAACCCTAAACCCTAAACTCTAAACCCTAAACCCTAAACCCAGGGGTAGGGCCTTGAGGGTCTAGGGCTCATCTGGACCCCAAAAGCATGTAGAGTAACAGCCGATAGCCTTTTTTTTTTGTAGGTGTTGGGCCATAGTTTACCTACTTTGGGAGGGGGGGCGGGTTCGGCAGAGCTCAGGATTTCGTTGAAGGATCCTGCGAGGCGTTGTTAGAGTCGTTTGGGGTTTTGCTGGTGTGAGCTCCCCTGGCTTTGTGTCGAGTTTTTATGGAGTTTTGTGTCTTATAGAGGTTTGTTGGGTTTAAAGTATCGGTTCTGGTCTGCCTTGAACAGTTCGGGATTACTTTGTGACTATAGGTTCCCCACTAACTAAATACCCTAAACCTGAACCCTAAACCCTAAAACCCTAAATAAACCCTAAAACCCTAAACCCTAAAAGCCCTAAAAACCCTAAACCATCTTCCACCGAACAGCATGTGTTGGCTTGCAGAATCAAGCGCCCTGACGAGGCAGATCCCAGAAGCCCCATTCCTTGAAGATAGGGGCCTTAATACTTAGAATAGGAGGGTTCCTTAAAAGGGATACTATAAGGGTTACTATAGGAGTTCTTTTATGTAGAGGCCTTAATAATTAGAATCGGGTTTGGGGGCCCATTATAGTCTAGTTCAGGAGCCCCCACAAAAGTATTAGTTATTCTTTAAGCCCCTAAACCCTAACCCTAACCCTAACCCTAAACCCTAAACCCTAAACCCTAAACCCTCAACCCAAGAATAGCCGATCTCCAGAGAGCCCAAGTGTTCCCAAAACCCTGCGGAAGTCGCAGCAAGATGCCCAGGGTAGCCCAAATCCTCAAGGCCTACTTGGAGGATAGGATCCTTAAAGGGCTCGGTTAGGGTTCAGGGTTTAGGGTTTAGGGTTTAGGGTTTAGGGTTTAGGGTTTAGGGTTTAGGGTTTAGGGTTTAGGGTTTAGGGTTTAGGGTTTAGGGTTGGGTAGTTATAACTGGAGTTATCCTTCCCCTAATATAGGCTAGAACAACTTCAGTTACCATACTTCTGACCCTACTCATAACTACCCATGAACCTCCAAGTAATCCATTCTTGACCCACACGAAATCGAACTCGGCACGGCTGAATCTCTATGTAAGGGCGTCTCAAAAAGCTGGAGAGCGTATTTCAAAACAGAAAACTGATTGCTACTGTTGATGATATACATCCTGCATTACCTAAGGATCCTAAACTATGGGACTTATGGTATCTTCCTTATGGTGGGTAATGCAGGATCTAGATCATCAACCGTAGGACCCTCATTACGGCGAACCCCATGATATTATATGGCTTTTGTGATGTGATGAAAGCACCTGATAGTCCCTAAGACCCTAATCTCTTAGATCCGAATTAAAACTCTTTAGGGTTTAGGCTTTAGGCTTTAGGGTTTTCGGGGCCCCCTGTAAGTTCCCAAGCCCGAAAACTCATGGCTCCTCTTTGCTCAGCTGGGCAGCTGTGCGCCAAAGTAGAGCACCAACTTCCCAACCGTGCCCACCGTCGCGCCATGAGCCATCTCGGCAGGGTCACGGCAGTAAGTAGGTAGGGTTATCAGTACCTTTATCGGGCCTTTAAGTACTCACAACTACAATTCCTTACTTATAACCCCACTTAGTAAGTCCTCCGACCCCTTCAGATGTCAGGCTTTGGCTTGCTTTGGGGTTCGGGATGTAATGAAACGGGGTGCACCCCGGAAGTAGAACAACAAGGCTTGGGGGGTGGGGGGGGGCGGTGCGTTCAGATAAAGTAATATATGTTATGTGGACTTCGTTTAGGGATTTCGGCCTGGCAATGATTGGGTTTAGGGGGAGAAGGGACCTAGGGCCAGAGATTCGGGGTGAGGGGATAATCGGATGTAGGTGCGAGGGTCTGCGGTCAGGGCTGAATGTAGACCCTAAACAGTCAGCCTTTTGTCATAGTTCCAGCTCTGAATAGAGTCCAACATATGAAGTCCTGCGAAGGCCCATGAGGCCTGGGAAGATGGGATATGCATTAAGCAGTGACCAGAGGTGAATATCATTATTCACCTCAGCCCTTTACCCCGAACCCTAAACCCAAATCAATCCCTGAACCCTCAAACCCAAACCAAACCCGAAACAAACTCCCAAACCCCTCCACCCCAAACCCTAGACCCTATAAGCCCTAAGCCCTAAACGTTAAACCCTAAACCCCAAAAAGGAAAGCACGCAGCCCAGCGGCTTCCATGCACTTCGGCAGGTTCATCATCACGATTCCTGACAGGAGGGGCAGTTTAACTGCCATTTTGGGGCTGTAGGGCTTTGTGGAAAAGGATTATTTAAGGGTTCGGGGTTTGAGGTTTGAGGGTTTTAGGGTTTACGGTTCTAGGGTTTAGGGTTCTGGGGCTTGCGGTTTAGCAATGTTTAACGTGTAGACTGAACGGTCGGGAGCCACAACGACAACAAATACTGCTGTCACCAGATGTCGAAAAATAGCCAGGAATGACCAGTAGTAGGGGCTCTCAAAACCCCACAACCTGACAACAAAAACTCGTAGGGTTTAGTTGCGGTTCAGGGTCTGTTGCTGTTGTGGGGTGATGTGGCATCGAACTTCCTGGGGAAGGCTTTTGAACCCTAAGGCCTAAGCCCCTAAACCCTCAAGAAATGAACACAAAAGTTGCGTGTCTTTGTTGGCCCTGAACCACCTCAACCCCCCAAAAAGGAAGCCGCTTCAGCCCGCAGCGCACCGACCTGAAGCGTTTCAGCAAGGCACGCATGTGGCCACGGAAGTTCCAGCTGCAGCGAGACTTTGGGTTTAGGGTTTAGGGTTTAGGGTTTGGAGTTTAGGGTTTAGGTCGAAACTTCGTTGCTTGCTGCATAGTGTTGCGGTATGCACCCCACAAAAGGGGCTCCCCCAACCGGGTCGGCCCGATGACCCGGGTAACTCGTCACCCGGCAGCCCATGTCCCGGCCGGATTTTAGGGTTTAGGGTTTAGGGTTTAGGGTTTAGGTTCCCAGCCCCCAGCCCCCTTAGGCCCCCACCCCGAACTCAAAATCCCTAAACCCTAAGCCCCAAACCCGAAACCCAGTCGCAAAACGTTTCGCTCAAAACGCTTTGAGCACCCTTAGGGTCCAGTCGCAAAGCGTTTCGCTCGAAACGTCTGCGGTTTGTAGCACCCAAACCCTTAACAATTTCTACAAACCCCTAAACCCTAAACCCTCCGACCCAAATCCTTAAACCCTAAACCCTAAACCCTAAACCCTAAACCCTAAACCCTCCGACCCAAATCCCCCAAAACACCAAGACCCTAAGACCCCAAAGCTTCCGGAACCCGAGGGGCCTGCGATGAGGCCGAGGATCGGGATGATGAAAGGCTTCGCCCTGGGCTAGGAAGTCGTAGGGGCTTATAGGGTTCAGGGGTAAGGGTTCAGGGCTTAGGGTTTAGGGTTTAGGGTTTAGGGTTCAGGGTTTAGGGTTTAGGGTTTAGGGTTTAGGGTTTAGGGTTTAGGGCTTGAGGCTTGGGGCCCAGGGTTTATAGTTTAGTGTTTCGGGCTTGGGGCTTGTAGGGTTTAGGGTTCAGGGTTTAGTGTTTAGGGTTTAGGGTTTGAGGTTTAGAGTTCGGCTTAGGGTTTAAAGTTCGGGGCTTCGGGTTTCGGATGGTGTCAAAAGCTCCTCTAAGGAGTCCGTTAGGGGCTCCTTCTAGGGTCCTTTGGAGGGTGTTGAATCCCTGATCCGAACCCTCCTGTAAGGGCTCCATCAAGGTGCGAGGAAGGCTCCTTAAAGGGCTCTTTAGAGGGCACCATGGGGGTTCCGAACCCACGGGAGTAAAGGGTTTAAGGTCATTGACGGCTTGAGTCCCTGAACCTTGCACCCTAAAAAGGGTGTAAAGCTTACAAATCCTGAACACTAAACCGGGCAAAGAGTGGAAAATGTATCCTAGAGGCATCAGGTTTCAGGGGTCTTCTTGAGTTGGGGCCTTTTTGGGCATCATGCTGTGGGGCGCAAGGCTTGCGTGCTGAGCGTGTCGCGGAGAACCCTTGAACCCTAAACCCTAAACCCCTTACAGGCGTAAGGGGTTTCAAGGCTTTAGAGCTCCAGGGTTAACCCTAAACCCTAAACACTGACGTTTCAGTAAGAGTTCTTTAGGGGATTTAGGGTTCAGGCTTGTGGCTTGGAGGCTCAAAGCTTAGGGCTGCTATGATTTTAGGGTCTTTGCGGGTTTGAGGGTTTGGCGACTTCCCCAATCCGCTCTAGTCCGCTCCAGAAATTCCGCGTTTTGCTGGGTTTAGGGTTTGGTTGAGGGTTTGGGCTTTAAGGTTTAGGATTTAGGGTTTAGGGGTAGTTTAGGGTGTAGGGGCGGAATTCTGCTGCCGTTTCGCTCTGCATTCTGCCAAGAGTACCAGAAGAGCCTGCTTTCGGAAGTGATGGAATCCTTAAAGGAGGGGGCTCTAAGAGGGGTATATAACCCAGTAATCCCCAAGTCTCCCTAGCAGTCCCCTAAAGCTCCCTAGGACCCTCCCGCCCTTGAGCCACCCTCCCTAAACCCTAAACCCTAAACCCTAAACCCTAAACCCTAAACCCTAAACCCTAAACCCTAAACCCTAAACTTAAGATCCTATAAGGAAGCGGGTGACTCCAGGGCTTCGGGGGACTTGGAGGTTTATGGGTACCTTAGGACTCCGACATCCCTTAGTTAAGGAATGTGCCTTAAGTCATATTAGGGATCCTACTATAACTTAAGGTATATTCCTTAATTCAGGGACCTTGCAATGGAGGTTCATGGGTAGCTCTGGCTGGAGTTGCAGTCCCCGTAGTATGGCATGTAACTATCGTCTGACTATAGTTCCCCGAATCAATCACTTATGACCCTTCTTAAAAGCTACCGTGAACCTCGAAGTATGAGTTTAGTTTAGGGCTTAAGTTCGAGATGTGTCGTGCGGGAGCGGAGCGATGAGGATTGCTGGGCTTTGGGGGCTAGCCCCTCCACAGCCAAGTCGCGTATCCGACTCCAGAACATCAAGCATATGCCTTGGAGGGCAGTTTGAGGAGGGCTATTTGAGGGTGAGTCCTCCCGGATTGCGGGAATCCATCTAAGGTTGGCCCACGCGTAGGAAGCAGCATAACTGAGCCCTAAGTGAATCCTAAACACCCCTCCACAGCCTGAGGAATATGTACCCCTTCTCGGAAATCCGTACTGCTTCTGGGATCCAGATGGGCAGGCACCTCTTTGTGGGCTTAGGTTTTAGGCTCTTGGGCTGCGGGCTGAACCCTAAACCCTAAACCCCAAACCCCAAATCCCAAACCCCCAAACCCCCAAACCCCCAAACCCTAAACCCTAAACCCCAAACCCTAAGCCCTCAACCCCCAAACCCAGCAAAGCAGCGTGAAGTGGGGATCCACTGCATGGTGGATGGGATGAGTCTCGGGCACGACCATGTTTCCCAAGAGCCTTAGAGTCGGTTACCTACAGTCTCCATTGTAGTTCCTTTTCTTGGTTTAACCAAATATATATTAAGGATTTTATAAGGTATCCCCAAAAGGGAACTACAATGGAGACTACAGGTAGACGAGAGGAATTTCATGCCAGGTCGCACGTTTTAGGGGTTTAGGGTTTAGGATTTAGGGGTTTGGGTTTAGGGTTTTAGGCTTTAGGGTTTAGTGGTTTTGGGGTTTGGGGTTTAGGGGTTTAGGGTTTAGGGGTTTAGGGTTTAGGGGTTTAGGGTTTAGTGGTTTTGGGGTTTAGGCTAGGGGTATTAGGGGTATTAGGGGTTTAGGGTTTAGGGCGGAGAAAAGCAGTCGGATGAAGTCATGGTCGTATACCCTTGTAGTCCCTATAAAGTGATAGTGTACTAATACACCCAAAAACCCAACTCTAATGATTAAGGCCCCTTTAGAAATTTTCTAGGATCAGGATCTGGGGTGCTCCGGGAAGACACCTCCGCATCCTGGCCTCTGCAGCCAAAACGCACGGAGACAGCCCGAAACACTAAACCCTAAACCCTAAACCCTGGAGACAGCCCGAAGCACTAAACCCAAATAGAATCCCCGGTGCAGTCTCAGTGCTACCGGTACAACAAATCGAAAACAAAAGCTCTACTCCTTAGATCGCCGGATGTTTGTTCTACAACTCCAAGGACTACCGATAATGCAAGGGAACCCTCAAGGGAACCCTTAAGAAAGCCTTACAGAAGCCAATAAACTACGCCTCCGAAACCCCTAAACCCTAAACCCTAAACCCTAAACCCTAAACCCTAAACCCCAGCCGAACTTCGAAGCTGATCCAGAAGTCGGGTTAAAGACTCCGCCGGGCTTGAGGCAAGGAGTAAAACTGTTGAGGTTGAGGGGTCTACTTGGGGTTTGGGGTTTAGGGTTTAGGGCTTAGGCTTTAAGGCTTAGGGACTTAGAAAATAAGGCTGTAAGTACCCTAGATTTCATTGGGGTCTTAAACAATTATAACTATGTAGTTAGTTCATTTCTAAGCCTAGTTACAAAGGTCCCATGATCCTCTACGTAGAAAGAAAAGTCAGTGGATTCAGGCGGTTTGCATTCTGAGGACGGTGCTTCCGATAGTGTGGGGCTTCTTACTGCGGGGTGGTGGGCCCTAAACCCTAAATTCTCTAAACCCTACACCTTCAGTTTCACCAAAGTGTCAAGAAGCCCAGACGACCGTTGAGCGTGCGCGATGTCCCGGACGCGACTGGTTTGAGCCGACGGCATGTCATGGAAGTATCGCGGGAGCCATCATGATTAGAGCAGCGGTTTGACGCATGCTGTACTTCGGGTTTAGGCATATTTATACAGGGACCACGTGGGAATTAAAGTACTGACTATTCCGCACCGTTTAGTGTCGAAGGGTAGAAACTTGGCTGCCTGAGGGTATCAGACCACGCGCCTCCAATTCCAGAGACACCGAAGATAGCCCACAGAAAATACTGACGCCCTCCCTTTGACCCAACACCTTTTTACCCTAAACCCTATAAACCCTAAACCCTAAACCCTAAACCCTAAACCCTAAACCGCAAGCAATCCGTCGAAGCTCCGAGACTCCTCTGAAAGTATCTTATACATGCAGAAGGTCTGAAAAGATCCGCAAACCCTAAACCCTAAACCCTAAGCCCTCTAGCTCCAACATTCATGCACAAGCCCCAAGGGACACCTCGAACCACTCAACTCCCAAATCCTACACATGTATGTCTAACCCTAGACCTTTAAAGCCTACTTAACGCCGACTCTTCAATGCTCCGTTTTTCTCCGAACAACACGCAGGCCCAGGAAGCTTTGGCCTGCAAAGCCAGGAATTCTGGTTTAGGGGTTTAGGGTTTAGGGCTTAGGGGTTCAGGGTTCAGCGCTTTGTGTTTAAGCTTTAGGGTTTGGGGTTTAGTTGTTGGTGCGAATGTCCGGGCTTTACATGTCACTTCTACTTGTTTGACTCCCTATGATGAATGTGCTTGAAGAAGCAACTGCCAAGTATACCAGTATGGGCGTAAAACTGCCATGACTCACCCTTTGTACCTCTTGCTGCCTTTGATGACGTTTCTCATCACCATGTTCATCATCTTCACCCTCTTTACCATCATCACCATCATCTTATTCTTCTTGGAGGTGGTGGTGGTGATGCTCGTCGCGGCATTCGATACTGATGTTGCCGTTGTTCTTGCTCGGGTTCCTGTGCGCTTCTACTGCTGCCTTCGTGACCGTTTTCTTTTTAAAGGGGGGTCCTTCGAACTGATGAGACTACGGGGCTTGGGGAAGCTATTGTATGCTTGTGAAAAGCAATCCTAAGAAATAGCGGTACGAAGTGTTTAGGCCTCTATAGTACTTGCACTCATGTGCTGTTGCTCTAAACCCAAAACCTAAACCTGAAACCAAAAAAAAAATAAACCCCTAAAGTCTGCGCTGCTCGGTCTATATGTTTTCCACTTGCCAGCTGCAACTCTGTAGCATGGACTGCGACCACCGACATCATCAGTCCATTCAGAAGGAACTGCCATACGGATCCTACCATAGGGGTCGAACCGACAGCGTATTCTGCTTAGTAGGGCTTCCTTTACTCAACCCTAGTAGTAGCCCTTTAAGGGAACCCCTTACATTCCCCGCCATCCTTGCCTTAAAGGTCCATCTGCTCCGGCGCTACCTGCTCGGAGGTTCATGGGTAGTTACAAGTAAGGTAGGTAGGAGAACTATATTTATAATCTACCTTAAGGCTCTGTTTGCTGTTATGGGCTTTCTAGGGGGAAGTTTGGGCTTTGGGGGCTAAGGTTTGGGCTTTCACCATGGGGGTCCATGAGCCTTAGGGTCAATTAAAGAACTTATAACCCCATCCAACGACTCAATCAAATCAATCCTACCTCTGTCCTGAAACTGGAAAGACGATGCTGTACGTAGCTGCTGCTCACCATGGCCCCACCTTAAACCCTAAGCCCGCCGAGGCCTAAACCGTAAGATCCAGGACTGGCTGAAACTACCAATGGTCTCCATTGATTGCTGTGTTTTGCTATCTGGTTTCTGGATTTTATACGACCCTTACAATGAAATTGGTTGACAAAAGCAAGGAACTACATTCGCGACCATAAGTTGCATCCGTATTGAGGCCTCAAGGCATGTGTTATAGCTTAATCATCATGACTCAACTTGCAACCCCAACATTCTTTAGGTGACTATTGATAGTGACTATTGCGAGCGTATAGTTGGCCCTTCGGTGCCGGTATAACCGGATACAAGGATCAATCACTGCAAGCCCTGTATAGAACCCTTATGGAACTCCTGCAGAAGTTTTTGCGAAACCCTACAAGTAAACCGAAACCCTCCAGCCGCTATCGGACCCTTTTAGAACCCCGATGGAACCCTTTGAAGAACTCCCCGAACAGAAAGCCTTGAACCTCCGAATGGTCCGCCTTGTTGACATTCCGCAGCTCACTATAGGCCTCACCCCAATTGCCTGGAAAAGGAGGTCGGGGTTTCGGGTTTAAGTTGGCCGTGCATAAGCGAACGTGTCTTGCGACAAGGCTTTGTCGGGTGCGTCGTACAACTATGGCCAGGAGCTGTGAAAGCCTCCTTTTCTTTCGCACTCCACTCCACTTCTTTCTTGCTTCAGAGGCAAGCAGGGCAATTAAAGTTCAGAGGGTTTGGGAGGGAAGTTTTGTGAAATGTATGCAAAGTTAAGCCCAAAACAGGTCTTGCCAAGACTGGCCTCCAAAGCACGTCAGCCAGCAGCGTGGCCAAGTAGCAATTGCACCTTTCCCAAAGCAGCTTCCAGCACAACGCCGGCTGCACCAGCACCACCCCGTGCTGAAGCATGTTGGCTCGCCACCAGGTACTACACACATCTGACGCCCAACAACTTCTGCGGCAAAGCCTGCGCCCGCACCAACGCCAGCCCCCTTCTGGAGCGAGTTCTGCCTCCGGGCCTGCCACAAAAGCTACCTGATGTTTCTCGGTTTTACGGCAACAAATTGCACGTCAAGCGTTCAGATTGCAGGGAGTCATAGCATGAACCCTCTAGGAACCGTCGTACGGAACTCATCGCCAAGGCACCACCTAGCAGCAAGCGCAAGTCATCCTGCAAGAGGTGCCTTGCGGCCTGGCCGACACTTCCCCCAAGCTGTACAACAGAAACCAGCACTGGTCTTCGAGAGCCGCCGTTTTGCTCTCAGGTTCCTCTGTGTCTTGGCCAACTCCTTTCCTTACTACTTTACGCGTCTGGTAACCAAGGCCATGCCACCGTCAGCGACAGGCGACAGTAACACCATCTGGCACCCAGGAGTGGTTGAAGGTGAGAAGTACATCACCCGGCGAGGAAGAACGGGCATCTGGACAGCCTCAGCATTCTCAGCAGGCTGTGGTGCCTCGGGATGCCGGAGCTCGAATCCTGTCGCCTCGTTCCATTGCTGCACAGCTTCTTTGGCTGCGTCGAGTTCTCGAGTTCTTGAGGATTGGCTATCTGTGGTACTGAAGTTGGAAAGGAAACGCTCAACAGTATCCTTGCCAGAATCCCGCTGCAGTCTCTGCGGTGAGGCCAAGTTGTGCATAAAGAGCCTTTGTTGTGCGTTTCACCTATGCTGAGGGTTTAGGGTTTAGGGTACCTCCTCTAGGATTTGTAGCCTCTCGATTTTGTCCGGCATGACTGAGGCCAACTCGGAAAAAATCGCGGCTGGAGCAGAAGAGCTGCCGGAAAAACATGGAAACCAGAGCAATTAATCTGTCCAGAAGTTGATAACTTGGTTTTTCATATGCATTGGCTGCTGCGGCTTGGAGCAGGCTTGAGGCTTCGGTGATAAACATGTAGCCAGAACAGCGAAATCCCTAGCAAATAGGATAAAAAATCAGCCCGATACTTGACAACATGGGCTTTCACAAAGTGCCGGTTGCTGCGAGGTTTAGGAGGTTCGTTCAAGGGTGTAGAATTTATTTTGGCCTTTTTTTTGGGGGGGGGGCCCTTTTTTTTTTCCTGGCCCTGGGCTCCTGGGTTCTCTGTATTTGCCAGTAGGCGGTCTCTGTCAGCAGCCGGCGGTATCGCCGTGCCGCTATGCGGTCTCGATTGAGGCGGTGCTATGCACCGTGATGCACTCTCGTATCAGTCGGCAGATCACCGGCCCAAGACCTGAGGACGTCCATGGTCTACTGCGACTTGGGAAAAAAGCACCCATGTGCAAAGCGTAATGACATCCATGGTCTACCCTAATCACCGACTGTTGCATCTGGTTTCCGATTCAACTTCTGTTTCCTGAATCACGGCTGGTTTCTGAATCAGCCCTTCTGGTTACCGAATCAGTCGTTTCT
>CAJNDV010031335.1:38330-49272 GCA_905221635.1 Symbiodinium sp. CCMP2456 | reverse complement strand
AAACAGGCTTCAAGTTTGCTTGAGGCCGACGCATCCTCACAACTAAGTCTAGGCTCGTTGTTGTGAAGGCTGTTTGCCGTTCAAGGCGCAAGCAACCAGCACTCAAGCCAGGCTCGCACCTCCAGCTCCAGGTTTCCAGAGGAACCGAGGCGATGCTTGTTCCAGCACCGAAGATATGGTGCGAGAGCACGGGTTAAAATGGACCGGGAAGTTCGTCTTTCGCGAACACAGACGACCAAAAGCGACGACAGTTTCGCACTTGGCGAACCCACCTTTTTCGCTGCTGTTTCGGTTCTTCTTATGACTATCCGCCTTCTGCTGCTGATAGGCTACGGCAACTGGTAGGAAGAATGTCAAGATTCAACGCGCCCAGCCGTGCCGAACGCTCACATCTAGCACCGGCAGGCGTCACAAAGCTACTTTCGTTGCCCTCCATCTGCAAGGAGCAGCATACGCGAGGCCACGTTCTTGTGTGAGGGAGTTGTTTAAAACCTTGCCTCCCTCGTGTACCTCCACTTCCAGTTTAGGGTTTAGGGTTTAGGGTTTAGGGTTTAGGGTTTAGGGGTTTAGGGTTTAGGGTTTAGGGTTTAAATTTGGGATGACGGATTGAGCGTCATGGGGCTAAGGGTGCGGGTAAGAGCTGGCATCATGCAGGAGTTTCTGAAGACAGGGGTCCCGTATGATCCGTATGATGTCCTGTGTGTCTGATATACTACATTTTACTAGATCATACTATACTATACTATATTACACTGTGGCGGCGTTCCGATGGTTGAAACGTACCCTGAACGCATTGTGGGTTATACTACATAATTCTATATTTTGCTATATTCTACTACTACGTTGAATCGTGTGCCGGCGGGTTGAGGCTGCGTTCCTTTGCAAAACGGCAGCCTGTTCCCCACAACGAAAGGGCCTGCACCCTTGGCTCTAGTACCAATGAGAAGCTGTGCCCTGTTTGGGTCGAAACAAAAAGCTCCAGCATGTGTCCATTAAGCAGGAGGGCAGGGTAGGATACCTTGTGGCGGAGAGGAACAGGCAACTCGAAGGCAAAGCCAACGCTTTTTCAAAGACGCGCTCCCTGCGGCATACTATCGAAGATGCTGTTCTTCGAAAAGAAAGTAAACCCCAAACCCTTACAGCCCCAAAGCCATTTGGACCCAAACTTTTGGCTAAACCCTTGAACGCCTTTACGCACAGAGAAGTGCACAGTTCCAGGCGCAGGGGTCGATCGGGGCGAAGGTGACATTCAGATACCTGCCGCTGAATTCGATGGTTGTGTCTTTCACGTGTTTTTTTACACTGCTACAGTTACAGGCTTTGACTCGTGGCAGAAAACTTCATGTCGTCGTGTCATGGTCAGCATCATATAGCACCTTCGTCACCACGTCATCATCATATGCTTCGCCTTTTTTCATGAGAAGCTCATCCTGCTACCGGATTTCATGATGAGGTGGCGTCCGTGACATCATCATCATCTTCATCATCATCATCATCATAATCGTCACTATCAAAAATATCTCTTTACCTTCATCTCATCCTGGGTCCTACAACTGCCACCTTCAGTGTCATGTTTTTCTTCACGTAATGAATCGAAGATTCTTGGAAGAACTCTGCACATAACTCGAAGTCTTAGCTATTACTTGGCGACCCTGCCTTTCGCACCAATCTCTCAGCAGCTCCACATTGCGATTGTCCAGCTCGGGGTGCTCAGCGTCGCAGGCCGAACGCTTTCTTCGGTGATTCACAACCAAGACGTGGGCGATAAACCACTTGTATGCAGGGTCATGAACTTCGAAACCATGCTGAGATGGCAACGTTCCCCAGGCCTTTCTGCACTCTTATCCTGGCAGGGGTAGGACTTGGAAGCCTGGGGAGCATTCATATTTCTTAGCTGAACCTTTATGTCACCCGCCTGTCGCATACCTAGCGTCTTCACGTCCTGAGACGAAGCGAGCGGAAGCAGTTCCATTCACGGCAGACGCCGCACACGTTTAAAGTGTGACCGAACTGATCCCTTATCACATTCGTCGGCAGCGTATCATGCCGGCACGGCATATAAAAGTGTGTGCTACAAGCCTCGGTGCTTTCATGGCGCACACCAATGCAGGACCTAATTTACAAAGTTAGGCGGTCAGGGCCCCCTGTCAGTTTTCCCGCCAGAACACGGCCCGTGCAATGCTTCGTCGTCGTCACAAGCAAATTCATACTTAGGACAATCTTGGCGCACGTCGACTTTCTCTTGCAGCAAGCGAACTGGGTCACGAGCCTACCTTGGAGTCTAGCAAACAGGCGGACGCCAATGCACACGCTGAGCATTGCGACTGTTGGTTTTGTGCCTGCAATCGTGTTGGGCTAGCCAAATCGACGTTTAATTGACTGGCCGAAATCAAAACAACAAGGCCCGGCGGAAAAACAGAAAAACAGACTTTCACGGCCCAGACTTTGACCAAACACCATCACCTGATAAATGCACCCTGCAGTAGGTTCCAGATTACTTGTATGGTTACCATGGCCCGTCCGTGTCCCTACTATTTTTACACGAGCACCCCCACAATCACAACCTGAGGCTTCAACCCGAAACCGTAACATAGACGCAATCACCTCATAAATTGCTCTTTCGGGACGATCCACCCGAACAAAAAAACAAAAACGCACGGTCAAAGACAAACACAAAGACACGCGCACACACACACAGAGACAAACAAAAACATGCACCTTGTGGGTTTAAACCCCTAAACCTTGAACCACCCCAACCTCCCCCACCCTAGATTCCCTTGAACTCTTCTTCGTAGCATGAAGGAGTTTCACAAAACTTCGGTACCTTCTTTATCTAGGGTCGGTACTGGGATGCCTTATCTCGAAACTCCCATCACACATGCACCCACCCGCCCCTGCCCTACCTCAGCGTCTTGAAAAGCTTCATAGCCTTCTCCGTTGCCTGCAAGACGGCTCAGGTGTCGTGATCTGGGACTTCTGAACCCGGACTCGGAGTTTAAGATGTGGTTTCCTAGGTTTGTGAACTCCTCGTCAAAATTTGCAGTTGAGCCGGGACCCTAAACCCTAAACCCTAAACCCTAAACCCATAAAGGGCCCTAAACCCCTAAGCCCCTCAATATTAGGGGATCTTGATCATTGAAGCAGGGCGACAGACTGAAAAACGTTAAAGGTATACTATTCCTAAGTATTCCGACCTCTATATGGGAGGTTCCGAAAATTAGGGTACCTTATTTGGGGGTCCTTATAATAAGGATCCTACTATTTGGGGGTACTATATTAGGGTCCCCTATTTTCGGAAACCCCCATATATTACATACCATACTTAGTTACTAAGCCCGACATCGACCCTCAAGCCCCGAACTCCTAAACCCGAAACGTCGAAAGTCCGAAGCAACACTTTGCACCCCTGAACTCCGAAATCGCGCACCCTAGAATCCTAGAACTCCTATAAGCAACCGGCAAAAACACCACCCAACAACGTCCGACAGCCTGAAACTCGAAAAGATTCCGCTGAAAGCGCCTCGGGCTTCTTCATGGCCTTCAGCTTACGTACGCAGGTTCTGGCGGCGTCATTCATTTCCTGCGGTGGGGTTGAAGGGTTTAGGGTTTAGGGTTTAGGGTTTAGGGAGGTTTGGGAGTTTGGCTTTGGGGTTGAAGGGTTTAGGGTTCGGGGTGTACAGGTTGAGGGTGTAAGACTGTGGGGGCTTTTGTAGCCTGTTCAAAGCATAACGAAACAAGGAACAAAGGCTTAAGGAGTTTAGGGTGTAAAGGTTTAGGGTTGAGGGGTTTGGGCCGTTTGGGATGGTTGGGGTTTAAGGAGTTTTTTGGCACCCCTAAACCCTAAACCCTAAACCCCCTAATTCCCTGAACCCTAAACCCTAAACCCCTAAACCCTTAAACCCCTAAGCCCTCAGCCCTAAACCCGAAACCCTGAACCCTATGAGGTTTTCTAAGCTCAATGGTTCGACTGAAACAGTCTCTGCCTTCAGAACCGCCTTCAGCCGAGCTCTGTCTGGAGCTTGGCCGGCTTGGTCTTGCCGAGGCAGGTACCTGACACTTGGGTCCGGGCCTTACTTTTGGGGCCCTAAGGCTTCGGGTTAGGGTTTAAGGGTTTAAGGTTAAGGGTTTAGGGTTTCGGGTTTCGGGCTTCGGGTTTAGGGTTTAGGGTTTAGGGTTTAGGTTTAGGGTTTAGGTTTAGGGTGTAGGGTTTAGGTTTTAGGGTCTTGGTGCAGATTATGAAGACTCCAACTGCATCGTGTCGCAAGTTGCGCAGACCTCTTTATTAAGTCTGCATCGCAGGGGCATGTGAGGCCCGGAACCCCCCGCGATGTCGGAGCTTGGGGTGTCGAGGGTTTCAAAGCCCTAAACCCTAAACCCTAAACCCTAAACCCTAAACCGGGAGTGTCAGAGGGCCCCCCATATTATGAGTATGAGCAAGCGCCGGTCGGGCTGACGCTGCTTTTTTTACAGCCGAGGCCTCTTCCCGGTGAGGAAAAGGCCGGTGCCCTGGGCTCGGCCTTCTGCGGGCTCTGGATGTGACCCTAAACCCGTCATGTAGGGGCCCAAATCATTGCCTGTACTATGGTGGGGGTTCCTTATTATAATTGTAGTATAGTGGGCCCCAAAACCCTATTCAAACCAGAACATCATAAAGATGAGAAGCTGTGCCCTGTTTCGAGGCGAAACCGATAGCTCCAACACCAGCGTGTATCCATCAGCGCAGGGTGGGATGCCTTGTGACAGGCGACAGGAAAGCAAAGCAAGCTCTTGAGTTGTTGTTCAAGGTTGCGGCCCATGCAGCACACGATTCTTGAAAGAACTCTGAACCCCAAACCTTTGAGCCCCAAACCCCTACAGACGCAAAGTCCTTGACCCTGAAACTTGGACCCAAGCTTTTGGCTAAAGCCCCAGCCCCCTACACACACAGAAGTGCCCGGTCCCGGGCGCACGGGTCGATCCGGGCTTCGTCGACATTCAGGTTCCTGCTGCTGACTTCGATGGCTCTGATGAGGTTGGTTAGTGCTGTTGCTTGTTTCATTGGTTTTTGTTTCTCTCTTAACACCAAAGCTGCGAAAAAGTTACTCTGAATTTAGAGTTTCGGGTTCAGGCTTTAATTCGTAGCGGAGCGCTTCAACTGGAAGAAACAATGGCGTGTCCCGTCGTTGTGTCCTGGTCGTCATATGTCGTCATCGTGCAACACCTTCGTCACCGAGTCGCCATCACATGCTTCGTTCTCTTCATGAGAAGCTGATCATGAGACCGGTCTTCAGGATGGTATCATCCTTACCATCATCTCAACCTCCTACAACTGCTAAGACTCTGCACATAGCTCGAAAAGTCTTAGTTACCAGCTGGCGACCCTGCCTCTCGCACCAATCTCTCAGCAGCTCTACGTTGTGAGTGTCCAGCTCGGGGTGCTCAGCGTCGCAGGCCGAACGATTCGACATACCGCTTGCATGCCAGGTCATGAACTTCGAAACCATGACATTCGTCTTTTTGCTGCAGCCATGCTGAGATGGCAACGTTCCCCATGCCTTTCTGCACTCTTTTCCTGGCATGGTTAGGACTTGGAAGCCTGGGGAGCATTCATATTTCTGAGCTGAACCTTTATGTCACCCGCCTCGCCACCAGCACCCAAGCTGTACATGTTTAAAGCACCGGTCATTTGCGAACTGATCCCTTCTCACATTCATGGCCATGCATCATTGGAGCATGGCATAAAACCGTGCGTGCGACCAGCCCCCGTGGTTTCAAGGCTCATATTACTGCAGCGCATAGTTCGCAAAGTTTGGCCCCCTGTCTGCTCTCCCGCTAAAAAATGTCGGTTGTTGTGTGCCTGAGGAATAACGGTCGTGCATTCGGCATGGAAATATCCATGCGGGATGCGTGACTTGGTAAACTGGTTCGTCCGTGCGCGAGGTGGGGGACGTTGGAGCAAGTTATGACGGCAGATGCTTCAAGGCCCGGCATACATGCACACCTTCACGTCCCAGACTTTGCACGATCACCCGAGAAATGCACACTGCAGTAGGTATGTGACTCGAATGGTTGTTTGTACGGGCCATCAACGTCCAGACTGTCCTTAAATGAGTGTCGACGCCTGATAAATTGGGAGTGCACCCCGCAGCCCGAAGCTAAAACCGCAACCCGAAACCGCACAGACACAAACAGAACAACACAACCCTGTGGGAAATACGAGAGTTAAGATGCCTCCGAACATCCCCGTCGCTAACCTCCCTAAACCCGAAACCCTAAACCCCGATGAACCTTTCGTCGTAAACATTAAGCAGTATCTTTAGCTTCGGTACATTCTTTATCTAGGGTGCCTAATAGGATCCTGTTATCTGAAACTCCCATCACAACCTAGCATGCACCCAATCGCCCCTTCCCTACCTCAGCGACTTAAAGAGCTTCATCGCCTTCTCCGCCGCCTGCAAGACGGTGTCATATAGGGGCTAGTCGGGTCTTGGGGGATATTATACCATAACTATAACAAGGAACCCCCAACATGGTATGGGTACTTAATTAGGCCCCGGTAGGATGGGTGCACCGCCTCAGGGTTTTGCACCTCTCAGGTTTTAGGCCTTGCGGTTTAAAGCTAACGGGGGGGAGCTTCGGGGTTGCTCAGCTGAGCCAGGCACATGAATCCATCCGAAACCCTAAACCCCTTAATATAGTTCGTGATATAGGGCCTTGATGGTTACAAGAAGTTTTGTTGAGGAGTATTGCCGTATAATTACGGGACTGATATTCCTAAGTCCTAAGTATTCCGACCTCTATATTGCATACCCCCCAAACCCTAGCCGCCTAGCCTTTGAAGCTCTGCACTCCTAAACCCGAAAGTTCAAAGTCCTAAACAACCAACGCCTTGCACCCCTGAATTCCTACACCCTACACCCTAGCATCCTAGAACTCCTACCCAAAAACCAGGGATTAACACCGTCGTGAATCCAAACGGCACCCAAAACCTCAGAAAGCCAGAAACTCGACAAGATTCTGCACGGAGGCCTCGGCCTTATTCATGGCCTTCAGCTTACCTACGAGGGTTCTGGCGGTGTCATTCATGTCCTGCGGTCGGGTTGAAGGGTCGGAGCTTTGGGAGTCAGGGTTGACGGGCGCCTGAGGGTTTCGACAAGATTGCCAGAGTAGTTTCCAAAGCAAAGCCCGGGCGGCAAAAAAAAAAAGGATGCAGCGAACCCAGCCTGCTTTGGACCCAGCAGACAGACAGAAGAAGGACAGGACGGGACGGGACGGGACAGGACAGACAGGACAAAGAGACAGACAGACAAACCGACAGACGGATGAAGGCACAGACGAACGGACCGGCGGACAGGCAGACACACACACACACACACAAACAAACAAACAAACACAAACACATAGGCACAAACACACAAACGTGGGCGCACACACTGACACGCTGGGATCTCTCCCGTTCTTTCGCTTCGGGACTCCACTCCTTTCTGAACCTACGGTTGCTTTCTCGGGTTTCGGGCTTTTGTGTGGCTCCTGTGCACTGGATGTAGGGTTTGCAACTCTCCGACCGTTTTTTGGGGGAGGATTCCACCCTTTCGGGATTCTGGCTTTTCCATCCCCACTCGCTTGTCGAAGGCTGAGCGTGTGCCTAGATACCTGTGCGGCTGCGTCCCGCTGGCTGATGCTAGTGATGATGTCCATGCGAATGCAAATCAAGAAAGCCCAAAACCTCTAAACCTTGAGCCCTGGATCCGTCCACCGCAAACCCTGAACCGACGAACCACCTGCAACAACCTCGACCCAAGTTTCTGCACCGCCGCATGCCGAAAACCAAACCCCTGAGCATCTCTCACGTGAACCTTCAATGGTTGCCGTGAAAAACCCGCAACCCCCAAGGCCCTTAAACGCCTGTAGGGGTTTAGGGTTGAGGGTTTCGGGGTTTAGTAGGGAACCCCTTCTGTGCTTGAACTGAAACCCTAGGCCGCGCCCATCCTGCAGATCATCCTCATCCCGATCTTGCTCAGAGGCTTCGGAACCGGAGGATGAAGACCTCAACATTCTCCACAGAAAACCCTCCTTCATAAGGATTCATAGTGCTAAGATCCTCGACTATTCGCGCAAGGGCTCTTGTGGGGCTCCCAACTGTGCGCCAGCTGGTACTTGCATGTTCTTGTTCTTTCCGCTGGTACTGTGTTAGATCTAGGTCTGTGTTCTCTCTCAATCAGCATTCGCAACGGAGGCTACGGATAGTTGTGCGTAATGGCATGCGAAAGTGGGAAAAGAATACATAACAACAGCATGAAGGTCGAAGTACACAAGAAGCCACAAGCTCTCCACGACTTCCGAGACGGTACTTAGGAACCAGGCAGTAGAATCCAGGCCCCAAGAAACCCGCCCGAAAAATGTCCGGGAGTAGCGCTTCGGGCTTTTTGCATTTTGAGTCTTGGGCTCAGCAGCTTCGGTTCAGCGGTGAGGCGCTAGCCTTGATGTAAACCCGTGCCCAGATTGCTTCAAATGAGGACTCTCAGCATAGCCCCGATTACGCTTGGGGTGTTTGGGAGCCGCCCTAAACCCTAAACCCTAAACCCTAAAACCTAAACCCTAAACCCTAAACCCTAAACCCTCTCAAGTTTTGAAGCGTGGTGCCGGTCTGCTTTGAAGCGGGCGCTGCGCTGCGCCGGCGTCTCCTGGCTGCAAATGAGACGAGAGCGGGAGCGAGCACATCCGGGTTTATGGCTGCAGGCAAACCCTAAACCCTAAACCCTAAACACCTAAAACCTAAACACCTAAACCCTAAACACCAAAACCCTAAACACCTAAACCCTTAACCCTAAACACCTAAACCCTAAAACCTAAACATCTAAACCCTAAACTCTAAACACCTAAACACCTAAACCCTAAACCCTAAACACCTAAACAAAAAGACCGTAAACACCTAAACCCTAAACACCTGAACCCTAAACACCTAACACCCAAAACACTAAACACCTAAACCCTAAACCCTCAACCCTAAACCGCAGATGCCCAGCTCCTCGGCAGGCTCTTCCTCGTCCGAGGGGGCATCGAAGTCTTTGCCGAGCTGCTGCAGCTGGCCAGGGCTTCGAAGATATTGTGGGGGCCTTAAATCATTAGAATAAGGTTCCTTTAAGGGGTCCTTTAACAGGGCTACTATAAAGGGTACTATAAGGTATTTGGGATGAAGGGCCTTAAATAATCAGAATAGGGTTTTGGGCTGCTTTATAGTATTATTATAATAAGGAACCCTAATAGGGTTTTCGGCTCCTTGAAAGTACTATTATAATAAGGAAGCCTAACAGTAATATTGGTAAGTTTAAGCTTCTATATTACTCGGTCTCTCAGCGACCCAAATATTCAGACATGACCTCTCCTCCCCTCGGCGCCTCAGCGAACCAGCTGAAGGATCCATCTGCCATGGTATCGAATGGCGCTCGGCCCCTTATGGAACCTTTTATGGGGTTTAGGGTCTAGGGTTTAGGGTTCAGTTAGCCTAGGGTTTAGGGACTTTGAAGCTTTATGTAGCCATTTCCCAGTAACCCCACGCCCTGATGTGCAAGCCAGCACGGAGTCATAGCTGCAGCAACACGAGGCAATAGGACGTACTCCTATCATCAGGATTGCTAGAATGCTAGAAACATGAAGGCGGTACACGTTGAGCCAGAACGGTTGAAGCTTCACAAACTCGCGTGAGCATTTTGGATAGACACTGAAAGCACGCAGACAATTACCTGCTGAGTTCCCTGGCGACAGGGCGAATCACATTGCCTACAAGATATAGACTCGGCTACGTGGGTAGCTCTCTAAATGAGGAGTCCCATTTTAGGGTCGTTTCTATAAGGGTGTCGTACTACATTTGGGGACCCAGAAGGAGACTCTAATTTGGGGAACTCCCCAGTAGGTGGCATCGAGTTGAATCCCTAAATTCTAAACCCCTAAACCCTAAACCCCAAAACCCTAAACCCCAAACCCCAAACCCCCAAAACCCCAAAACCCCAAAACCCTATTTCGTGCTTCGGGGGCCTGCTGAAGGAAAAAAAGCAAGGCCGAACTCGGAGGCCGAGGAGGCCGCCGAAAAGACGGGTCTAGGGACCGAAGGGGTTTAGGGTTTAGGGTTTAGGGTTTAGGGTTTAGGGTTTAGGATTCTAGGGATTCTAGCGATTCTAAGGGGTGGAGGGGTTTAGGGAATGAAGCGTTTAAGCGCTTAAAGGTTTGGGACTTTTGGGTTCAGGGGTTTAAGGATGTAGGGTTTGGGGGTGTTGGGGCGTAAGACTGCAACGGTTCTAGGGAGTTTGGGGTGTCAAGGACTTCGGAGCAACGCTTTAGGGATTGAGGGTGGCAGGGCGGTTTCTGTTTGGGCGTTTTGGATTTAGCGTTTCCCCTTAAATCCTTCGGAAGCCAGCTTTTCGCCGAAACTCTGCATTCAGCTCTTTCGGCGCTTCTCCGGTGGCGGAGACGAGCCGTCCTAGAGGTTCGAGGTTAAGGGCTTAAAGCGTTGGGATTCAGAGTCCTGGGCTTGGGGTTGTCGCGTTTGGATTCTCTCGGGTGGGGTTTAGCTTGATATCGCTTTACGGTACATGGGTTCCCCAGGTTGCACAAGAGCCTTTAGCGCTTCAACAGCATGTGGAGTTCTATAAGGATTTGGAAATGGGGTTGCTGTAGGGTTGCTTTCAGTGCCAGCTCGGAAAACTAGACGGAACCTTCTCAAGGTTTAGGTGTTAACCCTAAACCCCTAAACCCTAAACCCCAAACCCCTAAAAAGCCCTAAACCCTAAACCCTACGGTCTGGTGCTTTGGGTTTCCGGTTGGTTCAGGACTTCAGCGGCTGCGGTCGGCTCGCAAGGTTGTCTCCTGAAAAGTAGGGTCTCACCAGCTTCGTCTTGCATGGAAGGATCCGCAGTACTTGGGGCTCTTATAGTCCTACAGTTTAGGGTTTGGGGATTAGGGTCTA
>CAJNDV010031335.1:0-30351 GCA_905221635.1 Symbiodinium sp. CCMP2456 | reverse complement strand
TTGATCAGGGTTCAGGGTTTCGGGCTCATGGCCAAGCTCATGACACCGTCCTAGGCAGGCTCACGTCTTCGTGACCCCAAGTTTGGACCGACCTAAACCCTGCGCCTGCACACTTAAAGAACAGGGTTTAGGGTTTAGGGACATACCTGTCCGAGGCATAGCATAGGGAATGCCACTATAAGGAGCCCTGGGAAGGGTGATTTCTCAGTCACCTTAACACTGGCTGAAGACCCATGATCCTTCCGATCGATCTTAACCGAGTCATTTGACTTCTTTTCGGTCTCGGAGTTCTACAGCACGGCTCCAGCTCCATGGGCACAAAGGGTTGGAAGGCTCAGCAAAGCACGCTATGCCTCTTCGTACTACTATGGTCTGTTTTCGAAGCTGGTGTTTACTGTTACCTTGGGCTTCAGGAACGCTACAAATGCAAGCGCAATGTGGTTACCACTCAACATTCTTATGACTACTAGTACAGAGTGTACCTTCAAGGGCTGATGCGCAAGGCAGAAGGGGCTTCAATTGTAGAGCTCCGTCGCATATTCAAAGCCCAACCGCTTTGGCCTACTGTAACCCAGCAATCCTCAGCCCTAAACACCATGACCCCAAACCCCCAATACGCAGAAACCCAGCAACCTGTAGCCCAAAGCGTAGGGTTCAATGTTCAGGGTTCAGGGTCGAGGATACAGGCTTTAATGTTTAGGGTTTAGGGTTTAGGGTTTAAGAGTTTATATAGGGCTTGGGGTTTGGGGTTTAGGGTTGAGGGTGTTTTGGTTTACGGCTTAACGTAGGGCTGAGGCTTTCATGTTCAGGGCAAGAGGGGAGCCCTGATCCGACGCAGCTCAGCTGCTGTAAGAGCTCAAGCTTTCCCTTCTAGCTTTACGGTTCATAAGGCTTCGGGATTTTGGTTTTGGTTTTTGGAGGTCTAAGAGCTCAAGCTTTCCCTTCTAGCTTTACGGTTCATAAGGTTTCGGTTTGTTTTTTTTAGTTTTTTGGGTGTTCTTAGGGCTTTCAGGCATAAGGGATTTGGGTATAGGATACCCGCCCTGAAACCGATGTCAAACCAGCACTCACGACGCCAAGAAGGGAAAAAACACAGCGAAGATGTCATACAGCCTCAATCTCAGCCAGAAAGCTTTGGCAGCTGGCCACCGGTGAGAGCCCACGGCGTACTCGACCTCAACCGCGTTTTGAGTGTTCTTTTTTCTTTGTCACCTCTTTTCCTTCGCCTGATAAGGGTTCTGGAATACCATGTTGGTTGAGGCATGGGACAGGAGCCTAGCATCAGCCTGAGGTAAGGATTCGACCACCACTACCACCGTTTTGAGTGTTCAGGGTTTAGGGTTTATACGGGTGGGCTTACAGGCTTCATAAACCTTCGGGTGCTGTTTTTGTAGGGTATTTTTCTTTGGACTTTCATTAATTGACGGATATTGCCGGGGTCGCACAGGAAAACACTGAACCCAAGCTGTCCTAGTCCTGGATATGGCTGTACTCACAGGCCAATACACTGAGACCTAAGCCCCCGGATCCCGGATTTCAGGCTACAAGCTTTGGCAATTCGGGTTTCGCCATCATGCTGAATGTCCCAGCTGAACTCCAACCCTGCGCCCTCCCTACAAGTTTAAGGATCGGGCTTAGGGTTTGAGGGTTCAGCGTTTCGGAGTTCAGGGCATGGGACCTGTAGAGGCTGGGGGTGGGTATGAGGTTCAGGTTCATGGCCGGGGCCTGACTTTGATCGGGATTTAAGCGCTCAGAAGGACTTTGCGTTTAGGCTTTGGACCTTTCTCGCGGCAGAGCACCACGCCCGTCTCCGCATCGGCGTCGTCCAACGCTATCCAGACGGTGACGGAATTCTCCGCCACGGGAACGAAGTTCTGCGAAATGTACCTGCCGCTCGTTTCGGGGTCCTCGCACCATTAACCCCAAATCTAATCCTTGGACCCTCAGCCTTACCCTTAACTAACCCTGAAGCCCCCGCTCTAAGCATGAATGAACGATGACAAAAAGCACATGACACCATCTTCCCATCACTTCAACATTCCAACACCTCACCCCACCACTCTTCCCCAGACTGCGACACCTTTCTTTTTTTCCACTCTCCAAGACTGTTGCTGCTGCGCTTCATGGCGAATTCTCAAGTATGGGGATACCTTAATGGGGGGCTTGTGATCAAGATCCCACTATCTCTGGTCTATCTTTGGATGCCCTATTTGCTGAAGCTCCATACCAATAGATCACAACCCTGAATCAAATGCTCTGAAACCCGTGTACAAACCTGTACGAACTTCAGAAATCCTAAGTCACCACAGCCTAAACCCGAAACCTAAACCCTAAACCCTAAACCCTAAACCCTCAACCCTCAACCCTAAACCTAAACCCCTAAACCCTAAAGCTCACTCTGCGGTCGAGACTCGCGCTGTCCTGATGATAACCCACACCACTTGCACCTCCACCGCTGGGCTTCAAGATAGGGGGTTTAGGGCTTTGGGGCTTTAGAATTCTATTGTTTATGGCCCTAAACCCTAAACCCTAAACCGTGAGGACTTTAGCCTTTTGGGACTTTGGGACTTTAAGGTTGAGGGTGTTAAGGGCGGATAACTATGGGGATTCTTGTGGCCGATCCTCACCTGCAGTTGAGGGTTTGTGTTGAAACGACTATAGTCTGAAAGTGCAACAACTTCGTCGAGTTTGGGGTTTAGGGCTTAGGCTCTCAGAGTTGCCTAAACTCTGAACTGTGGTAAAAAGCTTAGGCAGTTGGTGGCTTGTGGGGCTTACGGGCATTACGGTACGGAGCTTCGGGCTTCGGCTTTGGGTAGAAGCTGAAGAGTTTAGGGTTTTACTAGGGGTTGAGGGTGTAAACGGATTTAGGATCTTGACGTGGGGTTTACGGTTTTAGTTTAGGGTCACAGGGTTTAGGGGTTTAGGGTTTAGGAGCCAAGGGCTGCAGAGCCCCATGTCCGTTCTGGCCTAAACAGGGAAACGTTGCATATGCCTTTTCAGAAGCTTGGAAAGCAAGCAATTCTGGTTCGCAGGCAGCCGTAAGCCCATAAGCCATGAAGCCCTACAGCCCAGAAAACTTATACAAAGATGCAGACCAACAGGCTGCGATTGCAGGGTTTCAAGTTCGGGGTTTAGGGTTTTAGTGTTCAACCGTAAACAAGCCGAAACCTAGTAAGTGGTTTTTCTGGCTTAAGTCCTAAGTCCTACGCCCCACGCCCTGAACCCGAAACTACAACATTCAAGCTTACGTCATCCCGAAGCGGAAGCCCTGCGCGGCTGAACCTTCAAACCTTGGAACCAAACATAGGGTTTAGGGTTTAGGGGTAGCTAGACCCTAATCCTCAAACCCTAAGCCCCCCCTCAACGCCAACCCCCCCCCCCCTTTGAAACCCTAGCATGAAACCTGCAGGCTTCCAGAGCACGTCATCCTGACCCAGGCGAGTGCTCTTCCAACCTCAGACTTGGGGTTTTGGGGTTTTAGGGGTTCAGGGTTGAGGTGCGAGTAAACCCTGAAAGGCCCCAATGCTGTAAGACACTCGAACATCCCTAAACTCCCTACGCCCCAGACTATGGGAACTGTGGATAAGGCAGGGAGGAAGTCTGGCTTCATTTTCGTGTCTCAACTGGAGAGTCTAAAATTTCTGATTTCGGCGAGTTTGGAACCCAAAGCCCAAAGCTCTGAACTTACACCCGCAGCCCGAGTCAAGCCTCAAACCCACAGCCATATAATAAAGCATGAAACCCCAACAAGACAGAGGACCAGGCCAGACTCCAGAGTTCATTTAGGGTAGCCGTAAGTGCCGAAGCCGAAGCCAGAATCCAAATCAATCGGTGCTAAGCCCCCTGCCTTCCCTGCAGTTTACTTGAGATCCCAAACCCTAAAACCCTAAAAACCCTAAACCCTAAACCCAAAGGCCCTTGCAGAAAGGGCTTTGTCTTTGCAATAACCAGGGGTCCACAGAGAAAAATCCCAAAGCCCCCGTTTAGGATTTAGGGTTCACGGTTTGGGGCTTAGGGTTTGTCCATATCTAGCTGCCCATCAGCTCCGCCGCGAGCTGTGCAGTCCGCGCCCTCAGCGCCACCGCTGCCACGAGCGGCGACGACTTCCTGGAAGCTTCGGGTTTAGAGCTTAAGGGTTTAGGGTTTAGGGGTTAGGTTTAGCGTTTGGGGTTAGGGCTTAAGGGGTTTAGGGGTTGATGCTGGCAGTGATTACGAGGGTTTGGGGGTTGAGGGTTTCGTGGCGTAAGGGGTAGTTCAGGGTTTCATGCTTGGTCAGGAGTCAGAGCGGAAAAGTGTGTGGCTTACTTAGGATTAAAGAGTTTAGGGTTTTGGAGGTTCGTGGGAGGGGATTTACGGCTTAGTCGAGGCTTAAGGCAAGTTTAGGGTCTGGAGAAGCTGAATCACCAGCGATGCACAAAGTCTTAACGGATGCAAACTATCACACCTTCTGGTGAGATTGGGGACTGTGATTGCAGAAAGGGTTGACCAGCTAGGGTTCAGTTCGAGCGAAAGCTATCAGAAGGGACTAATGTGGCCTTGGTGGGGCCATGGTAGTTCTACATTGGACGAGCAAGGTAGAGAGCCGAGATGCCATGCGTTCACAATCTCTCGGAACTTGTCCGGCTTGGAAATGCCCTCCCGCCAGTGCCACTCGTCGGGGTAGATTCCTCGGGCAGGTTGCCGAGTTTAAGGTCAAGGCTTAGGATTTGTGACAATGTCACCTCAGGACCAAAGCCAGCTGAAGGATCACGGGACGGAGTCAACCTGCTTCAAAACCCATTTAACCTACTGCGTCGCTTGAGCCTCCAAGCAACCCTACATGAACCCTAGTTGCAGATATCCTGATTCTAGCCCGGCCTAAAACCGCAACGTACTTGGAGGGTCGGGAGACGACTTAGTAAGTAGGTAATAAGTAGACTTATAAAGGGACCCTAATTGGGGTTATAGTACTTATAAGTCTATAAAATAACCATTTACAAAGTCCCCCGACCCTCCAAATAATCACCAAATCTGTCAGGGTCCCCGAGCCCCTCGGTACAACTCACATCATGAACCTACCCTTCGTAGTGATAGTTGAACGATCACCACAATCTACATCAGGGTCTTGCGATTGGCCGTTTGTTTCTTTTGCGCTACCTATGGAAACAGAGCATCCGAAACCCTGATTCTTAAAAGGTTGGCCATGTATCTCACTTGTGGAGCTGTAAAACAATCCAATAGACAACAAGGCCTATAAAGCTCGATGAAACCCTATAAAGCCAATCGCACCCCCACTTAAGCCCTGATAATCTCTCCCTTACCGGATGGAAAAAGCACTTAGATAGGCAACCTTCACGAGCCCGCGCTCCTCGAACCTGGGTCTGTTTTGGGGCTCAGGGTTGAGTATGCCGCAGGTTTTTGGACTTGCCAGGGGTGTTTAGACTATTAGAGGGTTCCACCGCGGGTTCTATACCTGTTTACCGACTTTTCGGCAATGCAACCCTAGCTGAAAACCGTTGCCAACTATTTCGTGGCCTAAACCCTAAGCCAAAAACCCTAAAATCCGAAACCCTAAACCCCAGAAGTACAACCCTAGCTGAAAAGGCTCAGCTTCCAGTTGGGAACTTCCCGGCGAAGAGCTCCGCGAAGTGACTCCGGAGCTCGGCAGCCGCTTCTGCATCGAGGAGATTCTCCTTAGGTTTCGGAGGGTTTAGGGTTTAAGGTTTATTGTCTCCTTAGGTTTCGGAGGGTTTAGGGTTTAAGGTTTATTGTCTCCTTAGGTTTCGGAGGGTTTAGGGCTTAAGGTTTATTGTCTCCTTAGGTTTCGGAGGGGTTTAGGGCTTATAGGGCTCATAGGGTTTAGGGTTTAGGGCCGTTTAGGGTTCATGGTTTAGGGTTCAGCGTTTAAGGTTTATAGGGTGTGGGGTTCAGCGTTTAGGGTTTAGGGTTTAGGGTGTAGGGTTCAGGGTTTATAGGGGTTTGGGACAGCAGGAAGTGTGCACCCAGCTGTCAAGCAGTGTTGGTCAGGATGTCACAGTGCCTTTCTTCTACGTATGCGGGCTTTATTCTGGGCCCCTAAACCCTAAACCCTGAACCCTAAACCCAAAACCCTAAACCCTAAACCCTAATTGGAGGCTTTATGGGTTGAAGGTCCGGGGTTCTGGCTGGCAGCTCGAGGGTTGAGGGCCTAAGGCTTGAAGAGCTTAGGGTTGTAAGATTAAGGGTCCAATCTCCGTAGAGGATTGTGGACCCTTGATTGATAAACTACGTCTCTTGAAGTTCCTGCTTATCACTTCTAGGCTCTCTACCGGCTCTCTACCCTAAACCCAAAGAACCAAAAACACAAACATCTTTCAATCAGAGGTCTATATGTTTCAATGCTTAAGGTTCCGGCTTTGAGGGTCAGCGCCTTTGGCTTGTGGGATTTTCTACTTTAGAGCTTTTGGGGTTTTAGGCGTAGGTTTTAGTTTTTAGGGTTTCGGGTTTAAGGGTCGGTTGCTCTTCTCGCTAGAAAGTGGGGGGCGTGCTTGGCGGATCGGTAGAAGTCAGACTTACTACTAAGAAGTCCTCCGTATCTAAGGAAACCCGCAAATCACTACCCATCCAGGCTGGGCCCTCGGAGGCTGGGAGTGCTTGCCTTTGATGCGAGATGAAGAGAGGCACTTCGGATTCCACAAACGTTAGGGCGCCCCGATCAGGGCGGAGTCGCTGCAACGTTGCACCGAGCGAGGGCGAGGGCGAGGGCCCCGCTATTCCACACAGAACCACAGCTCTGAAGACTCTGAGCTTGTTTAGGGTTCAGGGTTTAGGGTTTAGGGTTTAGGGTTTAGGGCCCCTTCGCCCCCTTCGGCTCTTCAGCCTCGGCTCATTTTGGTGCCTTTCCAGGCGCGTCTCTCGAGGCGGGGCTCATAATCCGGAGGCGGCCGGAGGCGAGCGACGCGGAGACTTGGGGGACACGCAGGGTTTTTGGGTTTCTGGGTTCTTGCTAAGGGATTTAATTTAAGTTACCATAATAAGGATCGATAGTAAATAATAGGGTTTCCTTACTATGGTAACTTAAATTAAATCCCTTAACAAGAACCCAGGTTTTTGGGGAGCTGGAGGCCCCGGAGGCCGAGCGAGGCCTCGAAGTGGCCTCGGGGGCAAGACGCCGGGGGGCTCCTGTGGGACGCGACAAAGTGAAGCGCCAAACGTCCAGTTCGGTGGAACCGGGCAGGTGCCGCCGAGGCGAAGCCATGAATCCTATTTCCAGACGCTCCTGGCTTCCTTGCAGGTGGGGCAAGTCGTGGATTTGACGCCGGCAGCGCACTCGCCGAAGCTTGCCTGATCGACTGTGCGCCGTACGCGAAGCCAGAACCCAAGCTGCACCATGAACTCTTAACCCTCTGCATGTGGGTAATTCTCTAAATTAGGGTCCCTTTGGGGGTCCTTTTGATAAGGGTGCCGTACTATATTGGGGACCCAAAAAAAGACCCTAACTTAGAGAACTACCCATGTGTAGTCCTACTCTCTGGGTCTCTTTGGGTGCGAAGTCCTAAGCACTGAAGCACTGAAGATCCCAGGGTTTCCTGCTTGTTCCGACTATTTGGAGGTTGCGCTGCAGGGTCCAGTTTAAAGTTTGGGATTTTGAGGTGCAGAGTTGTCGTTTAAGGGTAGGCTTCCCAAGTTCAGGCTGTACACGTTCGGGTCAGGCGTTGCGTTTTCCAAACATGACCCCGACAATATCAGTCACTACAAGCATCACAGTGCCAAGAATCAGCATGGTTACCGGCAATGTGATGGCTCTTACGATCATCGTAATGTTCTAATTGTAGAAATCGTATCGCAAGTGGCATGGTAGTCACAACTATGAAGACTATGGGGTTCTTCAAACAAAGCTATGGCACAAATCGAAACATGGTCAGAATCATCACAACCATGAGAGAGAGCAAGTCATCTTGTCTATCATCACTAATGACTGACACGTTGCGTTTGAGGGTTTACAGTGTCAGGATCATACTTTCAAGATGGCTGTCAACGGGGTCATGGTATTCAAGACCGTCAGAAACTCAAAAATGTTTTCTGGCCTGCCCGATTCGAAGATAACATGGTAAACATCATTGTCTTAGCTGTCTGGTCTGCTGCCGGTGCAAACGGCCTGGGGCCATCTCTCAGTTGCTGCCTGCCCTAGGCTGGAATCAGGAGTATCGGGCGTGGCGATGTATCTACACCATGTTTTGCCTGGGTCTGCGAGAACTGTATAGCAAGTTGTGCCCGATACTTTTCAACAAGAGACGATGCCCTTAGCTGCAGACTGGCTGTGCCCTTCAGCCAAAGAGTTAACATGCCGTCGAAGCTCCACCAGCAAGAACCCATCTTTTTGGAAAGCCCGTCGTTCAGACTCGCTGATCGCCATGGCGAGCCCTACACCTCCGGTAGGGTTCCATAAAGGGGCGATAAGGGATATGTAATCGGGTTCCAGAATATAGCGGCGTTCATAACGCGCTCACCATGTCCATCTTGCAATGCTGCAGGATGCTTAAGAAGGGCTGCAGCGCATGTGACCCGACCCAGATACAAAGCATAGGGCTGAAGTTGAAGCCTCGGGAAACCTTTGAGACGTGGCCTGTCTTGTTTAGCGTTTAGGGTTTAGGGTGTTTCGGGCCTAATATGGGTTTAGGGTTTAGGGGAGGGCGTTTGCTGATAGCCTGTCTGCCCTTGAAGCTTCTTGGCTGTGGCATGAATTTCTCTCCTTACTCGACTCGGTGCAGCCGGTTGACCTACCACCATCTACATCAAGACTGACCAAGCACCCAAGGTTAGCTGCATGGAGCGATGCTTCCTTCACAAAGGATTGATATGACGAGACTCATGCAAACTCCGGCGCGAGGAATATAGCCATGATTGATGCTGAAACGAAGATCCCAACGCGCGCTTTTCCGATTCCGATGCTCAAGCTTCCGAGCTTTTGGTTTCCGTTGGACTTCAAGTGGAAGTTCTGCCCGGTCCTTTTCCCAAGGCTATTTGATGCTGATCAAAGCTCACCAATACACGCACTCTGTCCTGCTTCCTCGACTGTCCTTCCAGGCAGGCTTTGTAGAAGCTGAATTTCAACTTCATGCGTATCGAGCTAGTGAGGCTGGTCATCTCAACAACAAATCTTCAGCAAGGGCGGAGCGTGAGCAAGGCACCACGCGACCTTTGTCGCCGCCGTACAAAGTCCAACTGCTTGCGAAGCAGCGAATGAAAGCCAAGGCAGCTTTGGGGCTTAGGATCCCGGTTTGTGCTGAGCACAAGTGGCTTCAACCAGACCAGAGCTCCTTCAGCGATGCAGTTGGATAACTTCAAACTGTAACTGCAGCCGTTACTGTTTGTTTTCATACGTATTCATTGCAAACAATCAAGTTGAAACTTTCTGCGTCCTGACAAAGTGCAGCAGCAACAGTCGCTCCGTTTGCGGTTCCAAGAACACTTGTATCTCTCAAAGGAGCAGTTCGAACACCTTTGAGGTGTCGGAGCCCGTCCAAAAACAGAGTATAAGAGCGTTTCTCGAGCCACAACTGCTTGATGCACGAGATGGACGCCTTGCAAATATTTTGCTCTTTTTAGGATGATCTGTAGCAACTTGGTCTCTGCATTGCTTCTAGTGCTTTTAGTTGACCGGTTTTCGGTGCTCCACCTGCATCTCCCTCAAAAAGAAGCACCACTTTCTGCATTTGGAGCAGTCTGAAGACCAGTTCCGCAAACCGCAGCAATGCAATCAATGCAGGGAATGTTGCGAAAAATAATCCATTCCAGAAACAAAAATCCGCAAGATTGGCTCGGTAAGTTTTGAGAGAAAAGTGACCGGGTGACGGATCTCAAACCGCACGAATCAAATGAAAAAACATCAATGCTTTCTAGAGAAACACGCGACAAGTGCCATTTTTTGTTGCAAACATGCGAAAAAATGCACCAGGCTCAAGCAAGGAAAAACATGCACTCCAAAATACTGCCAAAAAACAAAAAAACCAACACAACGTTTCAAAATTGAGAAATACAACAGAAGAAAATGATGTTTTTTCGAATGTTTGAAGCGTTAGATGACTTCCAAGCCTCTCGAGGATGTCAGTGCACCACTCTGGTGGTCCGGCATACTGGTAGTCTTCTTTTGATTTCTTTAAGCTGGCAAGGCAGTCTCTGCCCTGAAGTTTGGATCGAATGGAAGTTCGACTTCTCTCCTTCTCGTCATTTTCTCTCGCCCTGCCGGTTCTGTTCCGTAGACCTCGAACGCACGCATCCGCGAAAGCTTCCAAGGCGAACGTCGGCAAACGTAGCAACCGGAAGAGCACACCAAAGACGATGAGATCGCACCCTGCAGAGCGACTCCACTCATTAGAGACTGTGCGCGCGTGGAGGCTGCGAGTGGCACTTTGATACTTTGCGACTCCACCGGCTTGGCGGCAGGTCCGACAAGGAGGAAAACGTGTGCACCATCAGCCGTGTCCACCAGAAGTGCCTCCCCTGTTGCTGCTGCACTTGNNTCAATTTCCAGACCGAAAAACCCTTCCAAAACGTGTCCACCACAAGGGCCTCCTCTGTTGCTCCTGCACTTGGTAAGGACGCAGAAAGTTCAACTTGATTGTTTGAAACGAAAACGTGTCAAGACAAGCAGTAATGGCTACAGTTACAGTTTTGAGTGCTCAATTGCATCGCTGAAGAAACGGTAACCGATTGGCCACTTGGAGAAGAGAAGCACCCACCTGAATGGACGGAATGCCGAAATTGCGAGCAATCAGTCAGAGGTGATGAAAGGTCGCAGAGACAGCCACTGATCTGGTCTGTGCTGATGCCGGCAAAGCGGAATAAGAGTGGACGGGAAGGCAAGGCTAAAATACCCATGAGAGCTTGCCGGTGTCCATTAAAAAAAGAAAATTTATCAAAGAAATGTCAACATAAAATAAATTTATGTTTTTTTCTTTTCTGCCGTCATGCGAACGCACTCATGCTTCACGTTTTGCGAAGGGATTCGAGTTTAGTTTAGCTTTCAACTTCGGAGTGCGCGAGCGAGTCGTTGACTGGATGAGTGTCCTAATTCTTTCTTCGCAAAGTGCACGCTGGTTTCTCTGGCATATTACTTCGCTGCTGTTTTTTCGAGGCCCCGGACAAGCAGCTTGCGATGTCAGACGCTCGAAATCGACAGACGGTCGCAGGGAACTTACACAACCGCTGGTGAGATAGTTAGTTCTGGTCCAGATGTTACAAAGCAGCCTGAGCAGAGTGGAAACCATGTTGTCGTATTTATGATGTTGTCAGAAGACCCGGCCAGAGCCAGGGTGTTGCTTCCGTAAGGGTGCTGTGAATGCGTTTCAGACTCGACAAATGAGCAGGGCCGGCAGCTGTGTTGACGTACCGAGAAACTTTTCGGCAGTATGCGACGTCTGAAGAAGGTGTTGACGTCTGTGCTTCAAGTGTGTTGGCAGGAGGAGCGGTTGAGGGGTTGTGTGTCGGTAGGGTGACAGGGCCGGATCGGATCGCTTTCGGGCTTAGGCTCCTCAGCGTCTTGTTGCTTGAGCGTGCTTATGTCCCGATGTAGAGTCAGAGTCTGTGCGTGTTCGGGTGAGGAGGATATGGATGTGCGGGATTTTGGAACATTCATGCCTAACGGCAGATTGGCGAATGAAATCATTTTCGAGTTTAGCTTCCAGGTTCGAAAAATTCCATACATGCCACCCGGACAAGCGCCCTGTGATTTCAATTGCGCGAAATCGACAGACAGTCGCAGGATTGCTCCCGCGACCGATGGATAAAATAGTGAGTTCTCGCAGGACAAGTATGCATGTGTTGCAAGTGTGTGAGATGTTGGACCATGTCGGATGTCCAGAAGCGGTGGCTCGGGTTCAGATTCCACGTTCGCGGCTTGTCCAGGTTTTAGCAAGCAGCTTGAGGAGAGCGGAAACCATGTTGTCGTTTTTAGATGTTGTCAGGAAAGCCGGTGTCATGGCCAGCGTGTTGCTTCCGCGTATAAGGGTGCTGTGAATGTCGTTTCAGACTCGACAAACGAGCAGGGCCAGCAGTTGTCTTGACGTACCGTCTGAAGCAGGGGTGAACGTCTGAGTTTCAAGTATGTTGCAGGACCAGCGGTTGAGGGGCCGTGTGCAGGTGGGCACTGAGAGGGCCGGGTCGTCTTCGGGTTCAGGTTCCGCGTCTTGTTGCTTGAGCATGTTCATGTCCCGAGCTAGAGTCAGATTCTGTGCAGGTTCGGGAGACGAGGATACGGATGTGTGGGATGTTGGAAGGTTCATGCTTAACCTTAGCCTTGCAAAAGCAGGCGTTGTCGGGTTTAGCTTCCAGGTTCGAAAAATTCCATACATGCCACCCGGACAAGCGCCCTGTGATTTCAATTGCGCGAAATCGACAGACAGTCGCAGGATAGCTCCCGCGACCGATGGATAAAATAGTGAGTTCTCGCAGGACAAGTATGCATGTGTTGCAAGTGTGTGAGATGTCGGACCATGTTGGATGTCCAGAAGCGGTGGCCGGGCTAGGCGCCGCCAGGATTCAGATTCCACGTTCGACGGCTATGGATGTTGTTCTGGTAGCCACGTGTGTGCAGGGGAGACAGCCAGTGTCCAGACATTAGAAGGCAGCCTGGGCAGAGCGGAAACCACGGTCTCGCTTTCAAGATATTGTCAGGAAAGCCGGTGTCATGGCCAGGGTGTTGCGTCTGCGCAAGGGTGCTGTGCATGTCACATGTCATTTCAGACTCGACAAGCCTTCGAGCTGGGCCAGCAGTTGTTTTGACGTACCGAGAAACCCTGGCAATACGGTGGAGGGGCTGTGTATCGGTAGGCAGTGACAGGGCGGGGTCGTTTTTGAGGTTTAGGTTGCATGTCTAGTTGCTCGAGCGTGTTTATGTCCCGATCTAGGGTATTTGTGTTTACTCAAAGGTGTTTACAACAGAGCTACATCGCTTTTGTACTTCTGATTGCTTGGTGATTTCATAGTGCTACAGCCGCTTTGCTCAGCAGTAGCTTCGCACATGTTGTTGCAGCAGACATGTGGTAGAAAGCGGCTGTAGCTTCTGGTTGTGAACAGTCAGATTCTGTGCAGGTTCGGGAGACGAGGATACGGATGTGTGGGATGTTGGAAGGTTCATGCTTAACCTTAGCCTTGCAAAAGCAGGCGTTGTCGGGTTTAGCTTCCAGGTTCGCAAAATTCCATACGTGCCACTCGCGCAAGCAGCCTGCGATTTCAGACGCTCGAAATCGACAGACGGTCGCAGGGTAGCTCCCGCGACCGATGGATAAATTAGTGAGTTCTCGCAGGGGAATCGTGCAAGTGTTGCAGGTGCGTGAAATGTTGGACCATGTTGGATGCCCAGAAGCTGTGGCCGGGCTAGGGCCCGCTAGAGTTCAGATTCCACGTTCGACGGCTTGTCCAGATATTAGCAAGCAGCCTGAGCAGAGCGGAAACCATGTTTTCGTTTTTTTGATGTTGTCAGGAGAGCCGGCATCGTAGCCAGGGTGTTGCTTCTGCGCAAGGGTGCTGGGAAAGAGGTTTCAGACTCGACAAACCTTCTGGCAGGGCCAGCAGTTGTTTAGCTGTGTATCAGTGGGCAGTGACAGGGCCGGATCGTTTTCGGGTGTGGGTTCCGCGTCTTGTTGCTGGAGCGTGTTTATGTTTCGTTCTAGAGTCAGGCTCTGTGTGTGTGTGTGGGAGTTTCGAGCGTGCGTGCTCAACGGCAGCGTCGCAAAAGCAAGCGTTTTCGGGTTTAGCTTCCAGGTTCGCAAAATTCCACACATGCCACACCCGGACAAGCAGCCTGCGATGTCAAATGAACGAAATCGACAGACGGTCGCAGGGTTGCTCCCACGATCGACGGATGAGATAGCTGTTTCTTGCTACGTGCAGGTGTTGCAAGCGTGTGACATGTTGGGCCATGTTGGATGTCCGGAAGTGGTGGCCGGGCTAGGGCTCGCTTTGTTTTTCAGCTGACAAAGTCAGTGTCCAGATATTAGACAGCAGCCTGGCAGGAGAGCCGGTTTCAGGACCAGGGTGTTGCTTCCGCGTAAGGGTGCTGTGAATGCAGTTTCAGACTCGGCAAACCTTTGAGCTGGGCCAGCAGCTGTTTTGACGGACCGAGAAACTTCTCGGCAATATGCGAAATCTGAATAAGGCTTGACGTCTGTGCTTCAAGTATGTTGGCAGGGCCAGCGGTGGAGGGGCTGTGTGTCGGTAGGCAGTGACAGGGTCGGGTCGTTTTTGGGGTTTAGGTTGCGCGTCTTGTTGCTCGAGCGTGTTTATATGTCCCTATCCAGAGTCAGATTCTGTGCACGTTCGGGAAGCGAGGATGTGGATGTGTGGGATTTTCGAACATTCATGCCTAACGACGGCCTAACGGCAGCTTGGCGAAGGACATCATTTTCGGGTTCAGCGTTCCATACATGCTTCCCGGACAAGCAGCCTGTGATCTCAGACGCTCGAATTCGACAGACGGTCGCACCCCGCGACCGATGGATGAGATAGTTAATTCTCACAGGACAAACGTGCAGGTGTTGTTGCCAGTGTGTGAAATGTTGGACCATGTTGGATTTTCAGAAGCGGTGGCCGAGCTAGGGCTCGCCAGGGTTCAGATTCCACGTTCGACGGCTTGTCCAGATATTAGAAAGCAGCCTGAGCAGAGCGGGAACCATGTTTTGTTTTTTTAGATTTTAGATGTTGTCCAGGAGAGCCGGCGTCGTAGCCAGGGTGTTGCTTCTGCGCAAGGGTGCTGTGAAAGCGGTTTCAGACTCGACAAACCTTCTGGCAGGGCCAGCAGTTGTTTTGACGCGCCGGGAAACTGTGCCCATATGCGAGTCAACAGAAGGTGCTAACGTCTGTGCTTCAAGTTTGTTGGCAGGACCAGTGGTCGAGGGGCTGTGTGTCGGTAGGCAGCGACAGCGCCGGGTCGTTTTTGGGGTTTAGGTTGCACGTCTTGTTGCTCGAGCGTGGATGTGTGGTATTTTGGAAGGTTCGTGCCTAGCCGCAGGCTTTCGAAAGAAGGCGTTTTCGGGTTTAGCCTCCAGGGTCGAAAAATTTGAAACGTGCTGCTTGGAAGCAGCCTGCGAATTCAGATGCTGGAAATTGATAGACGGTCGCAGGGTAGCTTTCGAGACTGATGGTTGAGATAGTTAGTTCTCCTATTACAATCATGCAAGTGTTGCAAGCGTGTGAGACGTCGAACCGTGCTGGATGTCCAGAAGCTGTGGCCGGGCTAGGCTAGGGCCCACTAGGGTTCAGATTCCACGTTCGACGGCTTGTCCAGATATTAGCAAGCAGCCTGAGCAGAGCGGAAACCATGTTTTCGTTTTTTTGATGTTGTCAGGAAAGCCGGTGTCATGGCCAGGGTGTTGCTTCCGCGTAAGGGTGCTGTGAGTGTCGTTTCAGACTCGACAAGCCTTCGAGCAGGGCCAGCAGTTGTTTTGACATGCCGAGAAACCTTGGCAATGTGCGACGTCTGAAGAAGATGTTGACGCCTGTGTTTCGAGTATGCTGGCAGGACCAGCGGTCGAGGGGCTGTGTATCGGTAGGCAGTGACAGCGCCGGGTCGTTTTTGGGGTTTAGGTTGCACGTCTTGTTGCTCGAGCGTGGATGTGTGGTATTTTGGAAGGTTCGTGCCTAGCCGCAGGCTTTCGAAAGAAGGCGTCTTCGGGTTTAGCCTCCAGGGTCGAAAAATTCCACACGTGCCGCCTGGAAGCAGCCTGCGAATTCAGATGCTCGAAATCGACAGACGGTCGCAGGGTAGCTTTCGAGACTGATGGTTGAGATAGTTAGTTCTCCTATTACAATCATGCAAGTGTTGCAAGCGTGTGAGACGTCGAACCGTGCTGGATGTCCAGAAGCTGTGGCCGGGCTAGGCTAGGGCCCACTAGGGTTCAGATTCCACGTTCGACGGCTTGTCCAGATATTAGCAAGCAGCCTGAGCAGAGCGGAAACCATGTTTTCGTTTTTTTGATGTTGTCAGGAAAGCCGGTGTCATGGCCAGGGTGTTGCTTCCGCGTAAGGGTGCTGTGAGTGTCGTTTCAGACTCGACAAGCCTTCGAGCAGGGCCAGCAGTTGTCTTGACATGCCGAGAAACTTTGGCAATATGCGACGTCTGAAGGAGGTGTTGACGCCGGTGTTGTATGCTGGCAGGACCAGCGGTTGAGGGGCTGTGTGCGGGTAGGCAGTGACAGGGCCGGATCGTCGTCGGGTTCAGGTTCCGCATCTTGTTGCTTGAGGGTGTTTATGTCCCGATCTAGAGTCAGATTCTGTGCAGTTTCGGGAGACGAGGATATGGATGTGGGATTTTGGAAGGTTTATGCTTAACCGCAGCCTTGCGAAAGGAGGCATTTTCGGGTTCAGCTGCAGTTTAGTTACCGGGTTCGACAAATTCCACACATGCCACACCCGGACAAGCAGCCTGCGATTTCAAATGCTCGAAATCGACAGACGGTCGCAGAGTAGCTCCCACGACCGATGGATAAAACAGTGAGTTCTTGCAGGGCAATCGTGCAAGTGTTGCAAGATGTCGGACCATGTTGGATGCCCAGGAGCGGTAGCCGGGCTAGGGCCTGCCAGGGTTCAGCTTCCACGTTCGACGGCTGGGGATGTGGTTTTGGAAACCATGTGTTTGCAGGTGAGAAAGTCAGTGTCCAGATATTAGAAAGGCGCCTGGCTTCAGCGGAAACCACATTTATTTTCGTCTGCAAGATGTTGTCAGGAGAGCCGGTGTCAGGGCCAGGGTGTTGCTTCTGCGCAAGAGCGCTGTGCATGTCATTTCAGACCCGACAAACCTTCGAGCAGGGCCAGCAATTGTTTTGACGTACCGAGAAACTTTTCGGCAATATGCGACGTCTGAAGCAGGTGTTGACGTCTGTGCTTCAAGTATGTTAGTAGGACCAGCGGTTGAGGGGCTGTGTGTAGATAGGCAGTGACAGGGCCGGGTCGTTTTTGGGGTTTAGGTTCCGCATCTTGTTGCTTGAGCGTGTTTATGTCCCGATCTAGAGTCAGATTCTGTGCAGGTGTGGGTGACGAGGATATGGGTGTGGGATTTTGGAAGGTTCGTGCTTAACTGCAGCCTTGCGAAAGAAAGCATTTTCGGGTTTAGCTTCCAGGTTCGAATCATTCCATACATGCCTCTCAGATGATTGAAATCGACAGATGGTCGCAGGGTACTCCTGCGAGCGATGGATGAAATAGTTTTTGCTAGTTCTCGCGAGACGAACATGCAGGTGTATGCAAGTGTGTGAGAGGTTGGGCCATGTTGGATGTCCAGAACCGGTGGCCGCTCCAGGGCCCGTTCGGGTTCAGCTTCCATGTTCGACGGCTAGAAATGTTGTTCTGGAAACCGCGTGTGTGCAGGGGAGAAAGCCAGTGTCCAGATATAGGAAAGCAGCCCGATCAGAGGGGAAACCATGTTTTCGTTTTTAAGATGTTGTCAGGAGGGCCGGTATCAGGGCCAGGGTGTTGCTTCCGCGTAAGGGTGCTGTGGATGCCGTTTCAGACTCGACAAACGAGGGCCAGCAGTTGTTCTGACGCACCGAGAAACCTTGGCCATACGCGACGTCTGAAGAAGGTGTTCACGTTTGTGCTTCGCTGTGATCGGTAGGCAGTGACAGGGGCGCGTCGTTGTCGGGTTTAGGTTTCGCATCCCCTCGCCCCTCGCTTGAACGTGTGTGTGTGTGTGTGTGTGTCCCGACCTAGAGTCAGATTCTGTACAGATTCGGATGACAAGGATATGGATGCGTGGCATTTCGAATATTCATGCCGGCAGCTTTGCGAAAGAACGCCTTTTCAGGTTTAGTTTCCAGGTTCGAAAAACTCAGCACATGGCGCCTGGACAGGCAGCCTGCGATTTGAGGTGCACGAATCGACAGACGGTCGCAGGGTGCTCCCGCGAGCGATGGATGAGATTGTTATAGTTAGTTCTCGCAGGACAAACGTGCAGGTGTTGCAGCTACTGATGTTGTTCTGGAAGCCACGTGCTTGCAGAGGAGGAAGCCAGTGTCCAGATTAGAAAGCAGCTTAACTTCAGCAGAAACCATGTTTCCTTAAGTTGTTGTCAGGAGAGGCGGTGTCATGGCCAGGGTGTTGCTGTCGCGTAAGGGTGCTGGAGTGTCGTTTCAGACTCGACAACCCTGCGGGCAGGGCCAGCAGTTGTATTGACGCGCAGGGAGACTGTGCCCATATGCGAGTCAACAGAAGGTGCTGACGTCTGTGCCAAGTTTGTTGGCAGGATCAGCGGTTGCGGAGCTGTGTATCGGTGGGCAGTGACAGGGCCGGATCGGTTCCGCATCTTGTTGCTGGAGCGTGTTTTTGTTTCGTTCTAGAGTCAGGCTCTGTGTGTGGGAGTTTCGAGCATGCGTGTTCAACGGCAGCGTCACAAAAGCAAGCATTTTCGGGTTTAGCTTCCAGGTTCGACAAATTCCACACATGCCACACCCGGACAAGCAGCCTGCGATTTCAAATGCTCGAAATCGACAGACGGTCGCTGGGTAGCTCCCACGAGCGATGGATGAGATAGCTATTTCTTGCTACGGGTAGGTGTTGCAAGCGTGTGAGATGTTGGGCCATGTTGGACAGCTTCCACGCTCGGCGGCTACGGACGTTGTTCTTGAAGCCACGTGGTTGAAGGGGAGAAAGTCAATGCCCAGAATTAGAAAGCAGCCTGAGCAGAGCAGTAACCATGTTTTGTTTTTGAGATGTGGTCAGGAGAGCCGATGTCATGCTTCTGCGTAAGTAAGGGTGCTGTGAATTCCGTTTCACACTCGACAAACCTTTGAGCCGGGCCAGCAGCTGTTTTGACGTACCGAGAAACTTTTCGGCAATATGCGACGTTTGAAGAAGGTGTTGATGTCTGTGCTTCAAGTATGTTGGCAAGGCCTGCGGTTGAGGAGCTGTGTGTCGGAAGGCAGTGACAGGGCCGGGTCTTTTTTGGGGTTTAGGTTGCACATCTTGTTGCTTGAGTGTGTTTATGTCCCGATCCAGAGTCAGGTTCTGTACAAGTTCGGGAAGCGAGGACGTGGATGCGTGGGATTTTCGAACATTCATGCCTCACGACGGCCTAACGGCAGCTTGGCGAAGGAAATCATTGTCGGGCTCAGCTTCCAGGATCGAAAAATTCCATACATGCCTCCCGGACAAGCAGCCTGTGATCTCAGACGCTCGAAATCGACAGACGGTCGCACCCCACGAGGATGAGATAGTCAGTTCTCGCAGGACCAACATGCAGGTGTTGTTGCAAGTGTGTGAAATGTTGGACCATGTTGGATGTAGGTTCGAAAAATTCCACACGTGCCGCCTGGAAGCAGCCTGCGAATTCAGATGCTCGAAATTGACAGACGGTCGCAGGGTAGCTTTCGAGACTGATGGTTGAGATAGTTGGTTCTCTTAATACAATCATGCAAGTGTTGCAAGTGTGTGAGACGTCGAACCATGCTGGATGCCCAGAAGCGGTGGCCGAGCTAGGGCCCGCCGTAATTCAGATTCCACGTTCGACGGCTTGTCCAGATATTAGAAAGCAGCCTGAGCAGAGCGGGAACCATGTTTTGGTTTTTTAGATTTTAGATGTTGTCAGGAGAGCCGGCATCGTGGCCAGGGTGTTGCTTCTGCGCAAGAGTGCTGTGAAAGCGGTTTCAGACTCGACAAACCTTTTGGCAGGGCCAGCAGTTGTTTTGACGCGCCGGGAAACTGTGCCCATATGCGAGTCAACAGAAGGTGCTGACGTCTGTGCTTCAAGTTTGTTGGCAGGACCAGCGGTTGAGGGGCTGTGTGTCGGTAGGCAGCGACAGGGCCGGGTCGTTTTTGGGGTTTAGGTTGCGCGTCTTGTTGCTCGAGCGTGGATGTGTGGTATTTTGGAAGGTTCATGCTTAACCGCAGGCTTGCGATAGAAGGCGTTTTCGGGTTTAGCTTCCAGGTTCGACAAACTCCATACATGCCACCCGGGCAAGCAGCCTGCGAATTCAGATGCTCGAAGTCGACAGACGGTCGCAGGGTAGCTCCCGAGACTGATGGTTGAGATAGTTAGTTCTCCTATTACAATCATGCAAGTGTTGCAAGTGTGTGAGACGTCGAACTGCCCAGAAGCTGTGGCCGGGCGAGGGCCCGCTAGGGTTCAGATTCCACGTTCGACGGCTTGTCCAGATATTAGCAAGCAGCCTGAGCAGAGTGGAAGGCATGTTTTCGTTTTTTTAGATGTTGTCAGGAAAGCCGGTGTCATGGCCAGGGTGTTGCTTCAGGGTAAGGGTGCTGTGAGTGTCGTTTCAGACTCGACAAGCCTTCGAGCAGGGCCAGCAGTTGTTTTGACATACCGAGAAACCTTGGCAATATGCGGCGTCTGAAGAGGGTGTTGACGCCTGTGTTTCAAGTATGTTGACAGGGCCAACGGTTGAGGGGCTGTGTGCGGGTAGGCAGTGACAGGGCCGCGTCGTCTTCGGTTCAGGTTTTGCGTCTTGTTGCTTGAGGGTGTTTACGTCCCGATCTAGAGTCAGATTCTGTGCAGGTTCAAGAAACGAGGATATGGATGTGTGGGATTTTGGAAGGTTCATGCTTAACCGCAGCCTTTGCGAGAGGAGGCATTTTCGGGCCTAGCTGCAGTTTAGCTACTGGGTTCGACAAATTCCACACATGCCACACCCGGACAAGCAGCCTGCGATTTCAAATGCCCGAAATCGACAGACCGTCGCAGGGTAGCTCCCACGACCGATGGATAAAACAGTGAGTTCTTGCAGGACAATCGTGCAAGTGTTGCAAGTGTGTGAGATGTCGGACCATGTTGGATGCCCAGAAGCGGGAGCCGGGCTGGGGCCCGCCAGGGTTCAGCTTCCACGTTCGACGGCTGGGGATGTTGTTTTGGAAACCACATGTTTGCAGGTGAGAAAGTCAGTGTCCAGATGATAGAAGGCAGCCTGGCTTCAGTGGAAACCACATTTATTTTCGTTCGCAAGATGTTGTCAGGAGAGCCGGTGTCAGGGCCAGGGTGTTGCTTCTGCGCAAGAGTGCTGTGCATGTCATTTCAGACTCGACAAGCCTTCGAGCAGGGCCAGCAGTTGCAATATGCGACGTCTGAAGCAGGTGTTGACGTCTGTGCTTCAAGTATGTTGGTAGGACCTGCGGTTGAGGGGCTGTGTGTAGATAGGCAGTGACAGGGCCGGGTCGTTTTTGGGGTTTAGGGTTGCGCATCTTGTTGCTCGAGCATGGATGTGTGGCATTTTGGGGAAGGTTCAGTTCATGCTTAACCGCAGGCTTGCGAAAGAAGGCATTTTCGGGTTTAGCTTCCGGGTTCGAAAAATTCCCTACATGCCACCCGGGCAAGCAGCCTGCGATTTCAGATGCTTGAAATCGACAGGCAGTTGCAGGATAGTTCTCGCGACCGACGGATGAGATAGTTAGTTCTCCTATTACAATCATGCAAGTGTTGCAAGTGTAGGGCCCGCCAGGATTCAGATTCCACGTTCGACGGTTATGGATGTTGTTCGGGAACCTACGTGGGTGCAGGGGAGAAAGCCGGTGTCCAGACGTTCGAAAGCAGCCTGAGCAGAGCGGAAACCACGTTCTCGTTTTCGAGATGTTGTCAGGAGACACATGCCGCGCGGACAAGCAGCCTGCGGCCTGCGATATCAGATGATTGAAGTCGACAGATTGTCGCAGGGTAGCTCCTGCGAGCGATGGATATGGAGTTGTAGTTTTGCAGTTCTCGCGAAACGAACACGCAGGTGTATGCAAGTGTGTGAGGTGTTGGGCCATGTTGGATGTCCAGAAGCGGGTCCGGCTGGGGTTCAGCTTCCACGTTCGACGGCAAAACCACGCTCTTGCAGGGAGAAGGCCAGAGTCCAGACCTTAGAAAGCAGCCTGAGCAGAGCGGAAACCACGTTCTGGTTTTCAAGATGTTGTCAGGAGAGCCGGTGTCATGGCCAGGGTGTTGCTTCCGTGTCAGTGTGCTGTGAATGTCGTTTCAGCTCGACAAACGAGCAGGGCCAGCAGTTGTTTTGATATACCGAGAAACCATGGCAAGATGCGACGTCTGAAGAAGGTGTTGTCGTTTGTGCTTCGCTCTGATCGGTAGGCAGTGACGCGGCCGCGTCGTTGTCGGGTTCAGGTTTCGCATCCTCTTGCCTGGGCGTGTGTGTGTGTCTGTCCCGATCTAGAGTCAGATTCATTACAAGCTCGAATGACAAGGATATGGTTGTGAGGGATTTCGAACGCTGTTTCGGGCTTTCGAAAAATCAACACATGGCTCCCGGACAGACAGCCTGCGATTTCAGATGCTCGAGTCGACAGACGGTCGCAGGGTAGTTCCCACGACCGATGGATGAGATAGTTATAGTGAGTTCTCGCAGGACAAACATGCAGGTGTTCCAGCTACTGATGTTGTTCTGGAAACCGCATGCTTGCAGAGGAGGAGGCCAGTGTCCAGATATTACAAAGCAGCTTGACTTCAGCAGAGACCATGTTTCTTTAAGATGTTGTCAGGAGAGGCGGTGTCAGGGAGAGAGTGTTGCTTCTGCGTGAGGGTGTTGTGAATGTCGTTTCAGAAGTGACAAACCTTCGAGCAGTGCCAGCTTTTGTTTTGACCCACCGAGAGACCTTGGCAATATGCGACGTCTAAAAAAGATGTTGAAGTCTGCGCTGTGTGTTGGCAGGACCAGCGGTTGCGGAGCTGTGTATCGGTGGGCAATGACAGGGCCGGGTCGTTTTTGGGGTTTAGGTTGCGCATCTTGTTGCTCGAGCGTGTTTAATTTTTCGAGTCACACTCTGTGCAGATTGGAGTGACGAGGATATGGATTTGTGGGGAGTTTCGATCGTGCTCAGCGGCAGCGTCGCGGAGATGCGTGTGTGGGGTTTTCGAACACACATGCCTAACTGCAGCTTGTCGAATGAAATCATTTTCGAGTTTAGCTTCCAGGTTCGAGAAAGTCCTTACATGCCGCCAGGACAGGCAGCCTTCGATTTCAGACGATTGAAATCGACGGACGGTCGCATCCCACGACCGATGGATGAGATAGTTAATTCTCGCAGGACAAGCGTGCAGGTGTTGCAATTGTGTGAAATGTTGGACCGTGTTGGATGCCCAGAAGCGGTGGCCAGGCTAGGGCCCGCTGGGGCTAGGGTTCGGCTGGGGATGTTGTTCTGGAAACCACGTGTTTGCAGCGGAGAAAGTCAGTGTCCAGATATTAGAAAGCAGCCTGGCTTCAGCGGAAAGCAGTTCTCGTTTTCAAGATGTTGTCAGGAGAGCCGGTGTTAGGGCCAGGGCGTTGCTTCGGCGCAAGGGTGCTGTGAATGTCGTTTCAGACTCGACAAACCTTCGGGCAGGGCCAGCCGTTGTTGTGACATGCCGAGGAACTTTGTGGCCATATCCGACGTCTGAAGAAGGTGTTGTTGTCTGTGCATTGTGTTGCCAGGACCTGACCAGCGTTTGAGGAGCTGTGTAGAAATAGGCACTGACAGGGCCGGATCGTTTTCGGGTTTAGGTTCCGCGTCTTGTTGCTTGAGCGTGTTGATTTTCCGATCTAGAGTCACTCATGCTTCACGGCAGCTTCGCGACGGGAAGCATTTTCGGGTTTAGCTTCCTCCTGGTTCAAAAAATTCCTTACATGCCTCCCGGAGAAGCAGCCCGCGACGTCAGATGCTCGAAATGGACAGACGGTCGCAGGGTAGCTCCCACGACTGATGGATGAGATAATTAGTTCTCGCGGGACATGTGCAAAGGTGTTGCAAGTGTGTGTGAGAGGTCGGGCCGTGTCGGATGCCCAGAAGCCGTGGCTCAGATTCCACGTTCGACGGCTATGTGGATGTTGTTCTGGAAACCACGTGTGTGCAGGGGAGAAAGCCAGTGTCCAGATATTAGAAAGCAGGCCGAGCAGAGCGGAAACCATGTTTTCGTTTTTAAGATGTTGTCAGGAGGGCCGGTGTCAGGGCCAGGGTGTTGCTTCCGCGTAAGGGTGCCGTTTCAGACTCGACAAACCTTCGAGCAGGGCCAGCAGTTGTTCTGACGTGCCGAGAAATTTTTTCGGCAATATGCGACGTCTGGAGAAGGTGTTGATGTCTGTGCATCAAGTGTGTTGGCAGGACCTGACCAGCAGTTGAGGAGTTGTGTATCGGTAGGCAGTGACAGGGCCGGATCGTTTTCGGGTTTAGGTTCCACATCTTGTTGCCTGAGCGTGTTTATGTCCCGATCTAGAGTCTAGAGTCAGATTCTGTGCAGGTTCGGGAGACGAGGAGATGGATGTGTGGGATATTGGAAGGTTCATGCTTAACTTCAGCCTTGCGCAAGAAGCCATTTCCCAGACTGTCGCAGGGTAGCTACCATGCTGGATGCTCAGAAGCGGCAGCCGGGCTGGGGCGAGCTAGGGCTCAGCTTCCACATTCGACGGCTGGGGATGATTTTTTGGAAACCACGTGTTTACAGGGGAGCAAGTCAGTGTCCAGATATTAGAAAGCAGCCTGCGCAGAGCGGAAACCATGTTTTCGTTTTCGAGATGTTGTCAGGAGGGCCAGTTTCACGGCCAGGGTGTTGCTTCCGCGTAAGGGTGCTGCGAATGTCGTTTCAGACTCGGCAATATGCGACGTCTGGAGAAGGTGTTGACGTCTGCGGTGTGTCGGTAGGCAGTGACAGGGCGGGTTCATTTTTGGGGCTTAGGTTCCGCATCTTGTTGCTTGAGCGTGTTAGAGTCAGATTTTGTACAGGTTCGGGTGACGTGGACAGGGATGTGTCGAAGATTCATGCCTAAAGGCAGCTTGGCGAGTGAAGTCATTTTCGGGTTTAGCTTCTAGTTCGCAAAATTCCATACGTGCCGCCCGGGCAAGCAGCCTGCGATCTCTGATTTGCAGACGATTGAAACCGACAGACCGTCGCAGGGTAGCTCCCGCGAGCGATGGATGAGATAGTTATAGTTAGTTCTTGCAAAACGAACATGCAGGATGCAAGTGTGTGAGATGTTAGACCGTGTCGGATGTCCAGAAGCGGTGGCCGGGCTGGGGAACGCTTGGGTTCAGCCTCCATGTCCGATAGCTACGGATGTTGTTCTGGAAACCAAGTGATGGAAGGGGAGAAAGTCACGGGGTCCAGAATTAGAAAGCCGCCTGGGCTCAGCGGAAGCCATGTCTTGGTTTTCGAGATGTTGTCAGGAAAGCTGGTGTCTGGGCCAGGGTGTTGCTTCAGCGTAAGGGTGCTGCGAATGTCGTTTCAGACTCGACAAACCTTTGAGCAGGGCCAGCAGTTGTTTTGACGTACCGAGAAACTTTGGTAGTGTGCGACGTCTGAAGAAGGCTTCGCTGTGATCGGTAGGCAGTGACTGGGCCGGATCGTTTTCGGGTTTAGGTTTTGCATCTTGTTGCTTGAGCATGTTTATGTCCCGATCCAGAATCCAGAGTCAGATTCTGAGTGCAGGTGCGGGTAACAAGGATGTGGATGTTTGGGATTTCGAAGATTCATGCCGGCAGGTTTGCGAAAGAACGCCTTTTCGAGTTTAGTTTTAAGGTTTGAAAAAATCAACACATGGCGCCCGGACTTGCAGCCTGCGATTCCAGATGCTCGAGTCGACAGACGGTTGCAGGGTAGCTCCCACGACCGATGGATGAGATAGGTGTAGTTAGTTCTCGCAGGACAAACGTGCTGGTGTTGCAGGTACTGATGTTGTTCGGGAAACCACGTGCTTGCAGAGGAGGAAGCCAGTGTCCAGACGTTGCAAGCAACCTGGCTTCAGCAGAAACCGTGTTTCCTTAAGATGTTGTCAGGAGAGGCGGTGTCAGGGAGAGAATGTTGCCTCTGCGTAAGGGTGCTGTGAATGTCGTTTCAGAAGCGACAAACCTTCGGGCAGTGCCAGCTGTTGTCTTGACATACCGAGAGACCTTGGCAATATGCGACGTCTAAAGAAGGTGTTGACGTCTGCGCTTCAAGTGTGTTGGCAGGGCCAGCGGTTGAGCGGCTGTGTATCGGTGGGCGGATCGCTCTCGGGTCCGGGTTCCGCGTCTTGTCGCTTGTGCGTGTTTCTGTTTCGATCTAGAGTCTAGAGTCAGATTCTGATGTGTGGGAGTTTCGAACATGCGTGCTCCACGGCAGCTTTGCAAAAGCAAGCATTTTCGGGCTTAGCTTCCCAGTTTCGAAAAATTCCGTACGTGCCACCAGTGGGCCACCAGGACAGGTAGAACTCCTCCAACAAGGATGAAACCTTTATTTCCAAACGCAAATTTCATGTTTGCATGAAATTAGCCAAAACACGTTTTTCATTCTTTTAACAAAGAATTTTCTGGCTTGAGTGTTTTGCGCGTGAGTTGCTTGTCCGTGCATGCATCCTCAAGGTCTGCAAGAAATTATTGTCGGGCCCGTTTAGGCGCAGGCCCGCTTCCAATCGTGGCCCTCGGACGTTGAGCTTAGCTCTCCTTGCAAGTCGGGGTCGCGGGCCCCGACGGATGGCCACGGTACAGCTCTGAGCAGGGCTACGCTAGTGCGGCGTGGCCTTTGCAGCCTCAGAGGGTTCCAAGGGGGCTGAGATAGCTGAGTCTGCAGAGGCTTTCGAGAGTCGTCTGCGGGCTGCATGGAATGCTCTTAGACCTCCGGGAATGGAGGACCCTTTGGATGCCTTACTTCCAGATATAGACCCGTTCAGGAGTCACAGTGCTGCTGCATTCTGTCGCCCAGCCTGGGGTGATAAACCTCCTGGTCCTGAGCTGCAGCAGGTCTCGAAGCCAGAGCGTGCAGGACGCAGACTTTACTTGCAGTGTGTGCAGAGCATTGAGATTTTGTCTTGGAAAGAATCCTTGGATTGCCAATTGCAGAAAGCCTTGAAGAGATGGTACAACTTGGTTCTCACGTGGAGGGCAGACTTGGCCATCGTGCAGCAGTTGTCGGTTGTCGAAGTGGTTGAGGGTATGGAGATCCTGTCCGGTTACCTTAGGCCAAAGGCCCCGAGCACCCTGCTAAAAAGGGCTTCTTCGCTTTTCCTGCTTGACCGGCAAATGACGGGGTCGGGGCGGCTTTTTCCGCCCGACGAGCAAATGTTTTATGACGCGCTCAGAAAGCTCAGGTCTGAGGGAAGCTCTGAGTCAGGTCGCAAAGGAATCCTTGAAGCAGTTAATTTCTGCTACTATGTGCTGGATATCGGTGAGTGCGAGGACCTGGTACTCAGCAGAAGGTGCAAAGGCGTGTGCTATGTGAATGCAGGTGCCAAGATAAACCAAGCTGCTGCTTTCACAGTGGCAGAGGTTCTTGAGCTTCATGAACAGGTGCACTCGGCCCCTGACCCGTGGGATTCCGTCTTCTCCGGAGCGGTTTTGCTTGCGATCTATCTAAGGTCCCGTTGGGCAGACCTGCAGTGTTGCGAAAGCTTGCAGCTGGATCGTGATGCGCAGGGGATCTTGTGTTTTGTGGATCTTGTGACATCGCATCACAAATCAATGCAGGCCCGACAGCACAGACATCAATTTCTCAATATGTCCGCTCCTTGCATAGGGGTCTCCGAGGTACAGTGGGTAGAGGTGTGGCTGGCTAAATGTGAAGCTGTGGGCTTCCAGCCGTGCAAAGGAGGCTGGCCGGTCATGCCGGCTCCTGATATGGCCGGCCGGCCAACCGTCAGGCCCTTGTCTTCTGGAGAAATGTCGGTGTGGATCCGCAGGCTGCTGCCAGGTGCGGGGGAAGAGGGCCGGAAGCTCTCAAGTCATTCCGCCAAGTGCACTTTGCTTTCGTGGATGGCAAAATTCGGAGCATCGCAGGATACCAGGGCATGCCTGGGTTACCATGTTGGTACAAGCAAGACCATTTTCAGGTACAGCCGCGACGCAGCAGCGGGCCCGCTTTATGAACTTAGTAGAATGTTGCGGTGGGTCCGGGAAGATCGTTTTCATCCTGACAACACTCGGTCAGGTAGATTCAGGTCTTCAGAGGAGGACGAGCAAAACTGGTGGAACCAGGTGAGGGATGACACTTGCCAAGGTGAGGACACTGGTTTTGGAGAAGCCTTGATTGATGCGTCGCCAGCCCTGCCAGCTGGAAATGTTTCGCCTTTCGGCGACCTCGCCTCCGAAGCTGAGGTTCCTTTTGATGCGGATTTGCAACCAGCTACACCGGAGATGGAGCCAGACGCGGCATCGTCAGCCGAAGGTGCATCTAGTTCGTCTGAGAGTGATGGCAGTGGGGCGGGGGCCCCGACCGCCGCGGCTGCTATATCCTCCTTCGGCTCCTAGTGGCACTAAAATCCCGTGTTTGTCACTTAAAGAAGGATGGCTATGTGCGGAGGCTCATGTGCGGTCGTCCGATCACACAAGCGTACGGGTCCCCCGGGCTCATGCGGTACGATACAGGAGTGTGCAGCCAATGTTTGAGAGCGGCTGCGGCGAACGGCCGCTGATGCTTGCCACCAGAAGCATGCCAGGGTTTTTTTTTTGCAACTTTTGACTTCTTGCTCACGTGCGTAGCCTGAGGTGAGAAAACTTCAGAGTCGAAGAGAGCTGGAGCTTTGTTTTAGGTCAGGATATGAGGGTCCACCAAGGTCCGTTTTATTGGGTTTTTGCTACTTTGGACCCTACTGTAGACCCTGCTAGAGGGGGGCAAGGTGTTTCCTTCTGAGGCAGGGTATACAGTCTCTTCGCAGGGTCTACAGTGTGTGACAGACCGACCTGGTAGCCCTTCATAGGTAAGGAGTGCAGTCTGCTAGGGACATGTCGGCTTGGTCATGTTTTTCTGTACATGGCTGGGAAACATGTTCTGTTCTGCGAGATTGTGCTCGATGTGTCATGTCCATGTAGCACTGCATGAGAGTTTCGTTTATTCATGACAGCTCTTGAGCGCCTTTGCAGGTCGGTACGCATGGACTAAGGCAGACATGTTGTCATGAGCATTTTCTTTGCATCATTTTGTTCCTGAGCGATGGCCCTCATTGATAGTGAAGCCTCCTTGAAACAGAGGTGCCATCCCATTGACGGGGATGATGCTCTCTTCGAGGCTTTAAAGATCAATGGAGTGCGCACGCTAAGGCAGCTTGCTTTCGCCGTCGGCAGTCCCCAAACCCCTCCTACAGAGGAGGCGCTGAAGGAACTTGCGGGAAAGCTTTATAGGAGCACAGAAGCCTCCCCAACCACAGTAGGGCAGATTGCAAATGTCCGAATGCTGATATTCGAAGCTTCGACGTTGGTAGTAGCGCAACTGCGTGCACAGGCTACTGCTGATGATACAGACCTCGCAGGTCGCAAGTTGCCTCACGTAGAAAAGCAGGCCAGGTTGGCATCGCAGAAGGCTAGGTTGCCTGGCCTTCTAATTGAAGGCGAACTTCAACCGAGTTACGCGTTGGTAGACGCTTGTGCATTGATGGCGGAATCCAACATCATAACGTGGATAAGTCCCAGCCGCTGCTCAAAGCGGGATGCCGAGGTGCAACTGCTTGGGAAGGAGAGATCATCGTTGGTCCATCTTGAAGCAGGTGGGACCCTCAAAGTCAGTGCTAGCAATAAGCTGCCGGATGCCGACACCACCACAGCCTTGCAGTTGTTGTATTGCCTGCAGAGGAGGGGGTTGGCGCTTGACCAGTGCAGCTTGATAAACTGGCCTGATCATGAGTGGTATGTTCAAAGCCTGGTGAGTTTCCTTCACGCGGAGCCCGTCGCGGGTGCAAGGACTTCGGTCGCTCAGGTTATCAGAGCAGACAAGGAAGCCTGGACGCTGATGAGCCGCGAAATTGAAGGACCCATCAGTGTTAAGAATGCAGCCGGCGAGTTGGTGATGGCAGCAGCTCTCAGGCGGCTGGCCAAAGACCCACGCGTGGTTGTTCACTTGGTGTCGGCGGTGCCGGGTGGCAAAGGTGGAGTGCCTCCACCGCCTGCCCCCCCCGAAGGATGCCGCAGCAGCCGCGGCCCTTGCAGAGAAAAAACAGAAGAAGCGGAAGAGGATTTCAGATCTTCTCCCGGAATCGCTGAAGGGCTGCGTGACGAAGATCAAAGCCGGCCCCGTGTGTTGGGCTTACAATCTCCCTGAGGGCTGCTCTGCGGAGACTAAGAAAGACGCCCACGGAACCAGGTGTGCCAAAGGCTACCATGTGTGCGCAGGCTGTCACAAGGCTGGCCACAGCTTTGTGTCGTGCAGGAAGAATGCGTCGTGACCGACGGATGGGTCTCCCGCAGCCTCGAGTGAAGCCCTGCGAGCCTCGAGTGATGTGGAGTCCATTGCAGATGCAATCTTGAAAGGGCCGCGGCCTTTTCCCAATACCGATTTGTTGCACTTAGTTGAAGCCCTACCCGCGCAAGGGCCCTCGCGGGGGAGTGTTGGACGTTCCTTTGCAGCCGGGGCGTATGTGCATGGTGGGTTTCATGGCGTGCAAAACAATACCATGGATTTTCCAAAGACTTGCGCTGTCTTGACAGAGCACTTGAGGAGCGTGGCTCCACATGATCCTTTCACAAGCG